>KQ473303.1:6237-196586 GCA_001314345.1 Phytophthora multivora | reverse complement strand
GCATACATCTCGTCGAAAGTATATACGCTAAAAAGACCGTGGACAACCAGGACATCTATCTTATTAAGTGGGTTGGTTGGGATATTCCAACTTGGAACCTTGCCCGTCACACACCCTTAACATTAATTCGTGGTTTCGAGCGTGACAACGAAAACGCTGCATGGCCGGAATACATATCCCTGCCAACGAGAGAGGACGGACGGCGAGTATACGGACAGATTTAATTTAGTAAATATATCTTTGTTTTACTAACTTATGTAGTAACACTGAACATACATGCAACTAACAGTTAGTTAGTGTCAAGTTAAGTCCATATACATCAAATCGAAACACACTAGTCCTCGGTTCAGGACATGCCATCGATAGTCATGGGCCATGACTCATGGGTTATGTATGTATTAATCGGGTCTATTACGGGCCTGGCCTGGCCGCGGGTCAGTGCTGACAAGGGCAAAAATACCGATGAAACCATTTTTACCGGTATCATGCGATTCTGTTTTAAAAAAGAGGTTCCGTTTCAATTTTTACTTTCCACAAAACAAAACATAGATAACGAGGCGGACACTCGCGAGTTGCTCTCATTAGCGACGGAGCTGCCGGGGTCTCTCGGGGCGACGCTGCGCATCCCGCCCCACCCCTTGCGACTCTGCCATGCGCGATGTCTGGAAAAGATAGTAAGTTTTGTGGCAGTAACCTACTCTGGCCTACACCCAGTCCCCTGACAACCTGCTGCCCTCCGGTTGTCAAGGCCTCTCTAATGCCTCAAATTAGAATCACCGGTATTATATCGGTTAGCTTAGGTACCGTGTACCACCAGGCCTGGGCCTGACCACACAAAAACACAGACCCGACCCGCGGCCAGGCCTGGCCCGTAATAGACCCGATTATTAATCTTCCTCACATGGTGTGTACGAAATACCATATATGCTATAACGTTATCTAACGTTAGATAACGAGCACCTGATTCACCTCCGAGTCTACGTTTTTATTATACTCGGTCTTGTTGACCTGGAGCACAGCACAGCTATCCATGGCCCAATCAGATGAGCTTCCAGGAAAGCCGTTGGTTGCTCTAGATCACTTCCGTATCTGCTGCATCAAGAACTCGACACCTTCCAGATGTATCTGCGCTCGGACCCGCTGAACGAGACGCTGCCGCTCACGCGTGGGCTGCGCTCCCGTCAGACCCTGCCGGCGGAGGGGCGCTCGCGGCGTCTACTGTCGAGCACGGGGAGGCGCTTCATTCGCTACGGCATCGCGTGCCTCCTCTTTCTGGCCGTAGGGGACCTCATGGTGACGCTGCAGCGCTCGCTACAGACAGAGAACCTCAACCGCACGGAGAAACGCGCCGTCGTTCCAACTGTCATGGAGGACTCAGCCGACGCCGAGACACCGGAGCTGCCCAGCGAGCCTTTCCCAGGCTCCGTCGACGAGATTCTAACGCTCGCGGGCAAGCCCAGCGAGTACACATCAAGGCTCTTCTCGGGCTACTTGCCGCTAAACAACGGGGGTAACGCCTTTTACTTCCTGGCCGAGTCACAGAGCTCCACACACCAGACAGACCCCGTGCTACTGTGGCTTAACGGAGGCCCTGGTGCCAGCTCCCTCTCGGGCTGCTTCTCTGAAAACGGACCGCTGTTGGTCAATAAAGACGGGAAGACCCTCCGGGTGAACACATTGGCGTGGAACCAGAAGGCCAATTTGCTGTGCATTGAGTCGCCTGTGGGTGTCGGCTTCAGCTACAATTCCAGTGGAGTGTACGAGGCGGACGACCTCTCTCAGGCTCAGGATCTGTACGATGCACTGCAGAAGTTCTACATGAAATTCCCCTGGCTAAGGAAGAACGACTTTGTCGTCTCTGGAGAGAGTTATGGAGGAGTTTATGTACCGACCACGGCACTCGCCATTCTCAAGGGCAACGCGGCGACACCAGACCAGTCGCAACACATCAACCTGAAGAAGTTTGTGGTGGGCAACGGTGTGAACGAGTACATGGGACTGTCGACAGTTATGTTCGCGTACTATCATGGGCTGCTGAGCACAGAGAAATACCAGAACTTCCGAGCCAGCTGCCCTGACTTCCGTGAATTTGAAAAGAGCCCTCTCGTCATTCCAGGGCTCAGCGAAGGCAGCTCGGAGTGTACATCAGCGACTATGGACATCTTCACCACGTTGATATATGACCACATCAACATGTACGATGTGTACGGCTCGTGCGCTGGGTCGCCCAAGGAGGATATCGAGCGCCTTGTGAAGGAGATTCTGACGCCGCCGACGCCTGGCAAGCTGCCACACCCGATTGGCAATACACTAGACTTGTGTTTGGACAATAAACACCTCGAGTCGTACTTCAACCTGGCGGAAGTCCGTGATGCGATGCACGCAAACCTAGGGCTTGCACATTGGAGTGCCGACGCTCTGACAACGGCAAGTATGGAAGCGCTTAGCTCTATCCTCGGTGTTGATCACCCGATGTTGCAGCACCCTCAAATGTTGAAGTACACGCCTACACTGAATACTGAAGTGACGCCCTTGTGGCGCCAGTTGCTTGAGAGCGGAGTGAAGGGGGTCATTTATCACGGTGACTCGGACGCCGTCTGCAACGCTCTGGGTGGACTTTGGGCAGTAGAGTCACTGGGTCTCCCGAGATTGGCACCACGCGCAGCCTGGTCTTACGCGGAGGGAGACTCGAAGCAAACTGGGGGCTTTGTGGAGAAATTCCGAGGGATCACGTATGTGACTGTGAAGGGAGCGGGACATCTCGTCCCGATGTCAGAGCCCGAGGAGGCAAAACAAATGCTTGATTTGTTTGTGCTCAACGACTTGGAGAAGTAAGGTAAAAAGAATGATGAGTGAATAAAATACCATACTATTTGGTGTCGATTTGAAATTCGATGAAGCTTGGAATTGCGTAGATAAAGATTATCAGATGATGTCGCCGCCAAAAATGAATCGTAGGATTCGGAGATAGGTCGGCTTGAAATAACGCGCTGGGCTTGACATGATGAGCGACATGGACAGGCAGAACATCACAACCTCGCTGTGTTTCACATAGCGGACAAGACCCCGACGCTTTAAAAGTTGCCACACGATGTCGAGTGCGCGTGGAAAGCAATACAGCATTAACTCAAAGCGGCGCTTGGTGTGCTCGAAGAACAGAGCGCCACCGGTTGCAACCTGATCAAAGCATAAGCATTAAAAGAGCAGCACAGATCGCATTTCCAGTACAAATACAGCTTACCCCAGCAGCGAGAGATGTTGCGGCAAAGTCTCGATGGAATGCATTGCGGGCTGTGCAAATTACCAGTTTAACCACCGTCTGAAGAAATACAAAACAGGTCAGCTTTTTGCTTAAGAATTGTCGTAATGTTAGTCATGCAATGCACTAACCTGGTATGACGTGAGAAACGCCGATGAACAAAGCGCTGCATAAGAGATCCGTGATGTTGTAGACACTGGGGCTCCCTGGAGCTGCTGAAATCGAAAGAACATCGCAGGGAGAAAGTGGACCGGCAGGTAGATCTGCATTGACCTCCCCAATCCATTGATCCATTCCTTGATGGAATGCGTCACGCAGGACTCCCTAATCATTTGAACACACACACACAGCTTCATCAGCGTCGTGTAAATTCCAACTTCACGCGATTGAGTGAGTGCGTACATGTGATAGTGGGGCTGGCACAGGCGAAATGGCAAAGGGTTTCCATGCGTGTCAAGCTGACCACGCATCCGCTGACGCACAGTGTACTCCAACCCGTGGTGGTTTACAGCGCCAATTCGGCAAATCCACTGGTAGTAACCCTAAATAAAATAATGAACAAGAGTCGGACAACGCACAATTTTCTTCAACATCACCCATCCAGCGGTCATACCTTCGGCAGCAGACTCGGGTCCACGATAAATGCATACATGATCGCAGCATTGCTCAAAGCAAACAGCATCTCGGATGAATAGCGCCACGTCGGTAAAACCCCAATGGACATCAAATGGCGACACACCACATCCAGCATTCGTACAAAAATGTACAGTGAGATTGTGTTGCGTCTGGAGGGCGAGTCCAACAGTAACGCTGACCCAGAAACAGCACCAGCTATGGCCAAATTGACAGCATCTTTTTCACCGCCTCGAGCAGCTCGCGTTACGAGTTCCGTCACTCGAAAGATCCCCACCAAGCTCCCAAAAAAAGCTCCAAAGCGGAGCGTGTCTCCCTTCAGTAGCAGCCTGGCAGCATCTGCATAGCCGTACTCCAGACTGCTCCACTTCCTTGAGGCCAGCAACACAGCCGTGAAGGCTTTGGCTCCGTAGGCGAGCAGGAAAGCCCTGGTCGCGGCTTGACACGCCGCCTCCAGATCTTTCTTGACGCTTGCCCAGTCCATCGCCATCTTGCGCAGCTCCTGGCGTCTGGCTGCTGCATGTCGTTTGGCCTCGTGTAGAGGTTCCTCCTCTGCATCAGGTCGTCGGCTGCCACCGTCACCTGTTGGACGTAAGAGCGGCGGCTGCCTCTGCGACTTCTGCGTCTCGTTGTGGAGCTCCAGCGCCGCGGCTGTGAGCTCCAGTGGCTCACGCCGCCGCTCAGTCGTGAAGAAGGCCGAGTAGATGCGCTCCATCGCCGCGGAGACTTGGTAGAAGAG
Source organism: Phytophthora multivora (assembly GCA_001314345.1). NCBI lineage: Eukaryota > Oomycota > Peronosporomycetes > Peronosporales > Peronosporaceae > Phytophthora > Phytophthora multivora. The sequence goes on along the minus strand of KQ473303.1, from coordinate 191,955 downwards.
CGAGCGCTTCCTGGCTCAACGGGGACGATGACGACGACAGGTACGTCGAGTTGAAGCACGGGGTTGGCGGAAAAATGGACCTTGGTGTACCACACAATATTGTGTACTAAAACCGGTTATAAACTGGTAGTATGCCGGTACCTAGAGGGTGCTGAATGCCATCCTGAGCTCTTGACTCAGAGCAAATCTCAATGGAAAGTGAAGATCGTCTCTTGCATGGCAATGAGGTGAGCATGGCTACATCGATGTACATGTACATTTCTCCGAGCATACATTAACGCACTTCCGATCTACATCAAGCGTGCATTCCGCCCAAACACGTTGCCGCCGCTATCACCAACAGGAATCACCCCCTTGGAGGAGGCAGTGTACCGACTGCGATTGCTATTCTCGTTCTCACTTGGCGCAAATCCATCCAGAGGTAGCGAATGCAACTTGCACAGCACACAGGGGGAGTCCTGGCAACTGATTTGATGCAATCGACACCAGTCGCTACTCGAGCCCACCGCAAACTTATCGCAAAACTCGTGACGACATCTGCGAGCCATCATGTGATTCGCACAGCCACTGCTACCCCGTTGGGCAGTGTACATGCAGCCTTCGTAAGCACACTGCTGCCTAAAGGCATGGAACTCGCAGAACTGCTTCTGGCCCACGAGGTTTTCGCATCCCGGCTGCCAGCAAAAAGTAGCTTTGGAGTGAGCCAAACACAACACTAAACCGCCGCAGGTGCCTTGTGAACAACTTGGAAATTGGCACGCTACACTGGGCCGAGAGGTCTGTGGCACCCGAGGCATGACGTTTGGTGACAATACACGAGCTGCAGCAACTTCCTGGGAGTTTCCTGTGGGGGCTCCCTCTTGCAGACGATAATGACGCTTACACAAGTTTCGTTTCTGTGCCTGTTTGCCGCAGCCTTCAACTTTGCAGTAGTATTTCCTCGACTTACCAGGCGCGATAGGACTCGCTTGTTTCGCTTCTGCAGCAGCTGCAGCCGCGACGAAAGCTGCTTCCGCCAACTCCTGTTCACGTTGCTGCTGAGCATGGGAATCCAGTTTCAAGTTGTCCACAGATAGCGATCCTGTTCTGAAAGCCCGAAGATGAGTTGCACACAACCCACCACGGACACAATCCTGCTCGCAATTGCTCACACGACACAAGGATTTTTTTTCTTCAGGCTGAACAGTGGCTGTACTTGACGCGTATCCTGACGCAATGGGATTTATCGACACCACAAGCGGCGAGAAAAGTCTTTGACATGCTTCACAATAATCTCGACCGTAGCTTTCTCGATCACACATCGGATTTGTGCACTTCGAACGAGTAGCGTTTGCCATAGCGGTCACACCGGATGGAAAAGAAGCATCCATGGACTTATCGTTCATAATTAACATTGCAGGTTTTGCTTCGCTTTCGACGTTGCCTGCAAAGAAGTCACCACTTTCACCCGATGGGAAAAACTCTCCGTAGCGCCCATGAGTTTCTACCAAGCTCTGATTTTCTTTGGTATGCTCCACACACAATCCCGCGGCGTACGACAAATTCCCACAGCCAGTTTTCCTGCAACGAGTCTGCTCATCGCTCCTGTCACTGCTTCCCGAGTTGGATTGTCTTTTTTCTCTTGGAGAAGTTTCTGGCGCTGAGCCATCCTTTTGCAGATTGTGCTTCTCGTAGTAATGAGTCGTACACAGTCGATCTCGCTGCGAGTTTTTCGTACAATTCTCGTAGGTACAGCGTCGCATCTCCTTCTGCATCCTGCCTAGAATTTCTTCGAAACTTTCCGTAGCTCCAGGGCGATCCGCAAGTTCCTGAGCTTGCTTGTTGATAAGATTTCCATGGGTTCGGCACAGATGATGTCGTTGAGAATGCTTGGTACACTCGGGATAGCTGCACATTGTGTACGCACTGTTGAGGCGGCGCTTATTAATATGCGGAGGTAGACGACCGGTAGCCATCAACAACTTCTCGTGCCCTCGGCAGTACCCGCGACCTTGGTCGTTCTTGAAACACCCAGTCATCTTACACACAGGCACGTTCTGTGTGCGCGCATCCAAGATCACTTGAAGTGCCTCCTTACCCAACTCCATGTGTTTCACGCACATTGCACTCCGCTCCATCGCCTTCTCCCGACAGCCGGGAAATCCACAGGGCGATACAATCACGTGGCGATTGCAGAACCTGCCGTACGACTGGGACACTCGCGCCCGATTGGGACAGCCAGGGTATTGGCACTTCTCGTTCCTGTTGTCTTTGGTGAGTTTTACTGTCCTCAGATCTGGTTCAGTGGACGACTCATTGAACTGCGTGTACGCGGCGTCTACCAGAGCGACGGTGGCTGGGTCAGACGAAGGTGGAACGGTCCTCGTGGACTTTGGCGTCGTCGAAAAGTGAGTTTGCGTCGGCTTCACTGCGGCTACACTGGGGTGAAACCCTGCCGACCCCGTCATCCCATCGTGGAGCGAGTGCACATCGAAGCTGGCCATGTTCATATCTGGCGCTACTTCCGACGCTGTCGCTCCTCCTTGGCCGACTGAGGTCGAGTCAGGGTCCAGAATGCCGCCGAACTCCTCCAAGTCCAAGCTGTCAGCGTGACGTCTCTGCTTCGTGTAACTGGAAGTGTCCGTCCCAGATGAGGCCTGCCAGTATCGCCCCGACGAAGGCATCTGCTGCTGCTGTTGGTTGTAACTACGTGTGGAAGGCTCCACTGGGGCTGGATACTGCAGGAAGTTCGTCGGTTGGTAAAGAGCTCCCGATTGGGCCGTGAACGGGCTCGTATGAGAGCGTCGGGGTTCCCCGCCCGCGCTCCCGGTCTGGTGTCCCTGCTGCATTCGTGAAGCTATCGGTGAGAGACCCAAGCCGCAAGCAAGTGGCCCCGTGGAGGCGAGAGAGCTAGTGGGTGGGTCACGTATGGGTGGAGACTGTGGACGGCTGGGCTCAAGGCGTTTGTTTATCTTGCGTTTGGTATCGTCCGCCGTTCTTCACCGGCAATTGGACAAAAACCGCAAGGGAAAGCGCGTTTCAACTTGGAACGCAGAGGCGAAAAGAAGCTGCACCATCAAACAAAGATGCAAACGTCAAGATATCGCAGGATAAACTACGTGTGTTTTTAGAGGAATAACACTTTAACAGCGACGTTCCAACGCGAATTGCACTCGATTAACGACAGTCAACCGCAGTGAGCAGACCATTTTGCCATTGCCGATACATTCGTGTGGACACGAAAAAAAATATCGAAGCGAGCAGGATTGGGTCACAACTCAGTTCGATCGGTGGCGCGAAGAAGTCCCTGTCTCTCCAAGATCCGCCTCCTCCCATGTTTCAAAAGTCTCCGCTTCCAAGGTAGTGTGTTGCCTTCAAGGCACACAAGACTTATCAATAACAGTTGAAATAAATTGAAGTACTGAGTTATTTCTAGCGTACATGCACTTACACCCTCGCAATCCTGGCCTACTTCACCAACATGAAAGCTCAGTTGTATTGTGCATTGCACATTGCGACCTTTGCATTTAGTCAACAGCAGATGGCGACTAACGCCACATAACGGGCACAGAAACAAAACAATAAACACAAAGAACGGTGGTATGCGTCAAGCCTTTGACCTCGTTTAAGTTATCCAACTGCGGATTGATAACCTCTAGATCGACAATGTATACCTAAACGAGAATAAATTCGTATGACAAAAGCTTGGGGCAGAGTTTATATCAAGCGTTAAGCGTGCGTCGATGCGCATTGACGACTAAATCGCAAATCGAGGTTGCATCGTGCCCATGCAAATACTGTTGGGACAGTCTTATTCTGCCAAAGTGGCCAGCCGCCGCTAACGTGCATCTAGGTCACCTCGACCACGCCAGCAACATCAAGCATATTTAAGTTTTTTTAATGATGAAATCGTGCCCACATTAGTTTTAAGCTGCAGATCCCAGCTTTTAATGGGTTTGCTGCTTACATCCCTCATTATCAAGCATCCTGTGGTGAGGAACCGAAGTGCCGAACTTGGCCGCCAAGTCAGGGGGATCGCTGAACAACTCAGGGATATCTCGATACGATACGCAAGGCGCTGGTATGAAGGATATGGACACTGTTTCGCAAATGGGATTGTCTCCTGACAATCCCCTTTACTCAGGATCCGATTTCAGATACCGGTACATTACAGTGTAATTTACAGTTGTTCGGTATCACCTAACCCTTAAGCCCACTATTTGAGTGTTTTTGACTTCCTCTATGATTGGTTAAAATTCTCGCTGGTTGCCAAAACCACAGATTGTCAACGGCTTGCAGGCATGTTGGTGTTGCGAAATTCCTGTCGCGCGGTGCGCAGCGCTACAACGCTCCCAGTCTCTCTTCGCTCGCTCAGCACTGCCTCTCGCATTGCAACTCGTCCTGGTAAAGCAGCTGCACTTCAACGGTTCTCATTCGACTTCAACAGCCGGGGCAGCGATGGATTCAAGGGACCGTTGGCAGTTCGCTACTTCAGCTCGTCCCAGTCCGATGAAGAGGCGCAGAAGGCGCGAGAGAGAGATGTAGAGAAGTTGATCGAGAGCGCTACGGCTCTGAGTGGTGATCACGTGTATCAAGCGCCCATGTCGCGCGCCGTGCGCCTCATGAAGGCCGTATCCGTTACCAGTTGCACCCTCACGTCCATCGGCATGCCCATTTTGTGTGTTCTAAGTGAACAGGACACGTCGGCAATCGGCAAGGTAATGCAGGTGTATAAAGATGTTTAGATCTATGTTGAAAGTACTGATGGAGCCGCTGTTTTTTTGTATTTGATTATTTGGTGTTGCAGTGGGCAATGTGCGGCACCATCATGCTGTTCGGACTGGGCTCGACGTCTCTGTTTCACTACCTGTTCAAGCCGTACGTGATGCGGATGTGGCTCGTGGACACGAAGGACGATGCGATTGTGACGGTCGAGTCAGTGACGCTCTTCGCTCAATTAGAGCAACACTCGTTCAAGCTGTCCGATGTGTCGCCTCCAACCCAGGCGATGCACCCGATGGTGTCCTTCCAGGCACGTGGTCGACACTACTTCATCCACCCAGAAGCTTTTGCTGACCAGAACCTGCTGAACAAACTCGTCGGGGCAGGAAAGCGCAAGTAAGAACCATCACCTTCGCGATTGGATCAAGAACTACCTAGAATATAGTCGCGCCACCCTCACACTTGCTTTCTTCCCGTGTTTCATTCATCCTCTTAGCCACTGAGTTGTCATCTACTTCTTGAAGTACCTCAGTATTACTCGGGAAGCGTTTCACCATTTCTCAACGTTTTCGATGTAGTCATAGCTGTTCAACGCATCTTCGCTATCAACCCGGGTGTCATTTTGAAGAACGCGAGGTGGTGCCGCTTCTGCTGCAGATTCAGCTTCTCCGTCCTCACTCTCGTCCTCCTTGTCGGAAAGCTCCGGCATGGACTCCATTTCCTCCGAAATTTCACTGACAGAGATCTATGTGAGTATCAATCACTACAGCGAGAGAAATGTACCAAACAGTTCTAGTACCTGTCAATTTCTTCCTCCTCCTCGAAGTCGCTGCTTCCGTATCCATCGTCCTCAGCCTTACTTGTTTCAGCTTCTTCTTCATCACGTTCCGCGTTCCCCAGCCCTCCACTACTCACAAGACTATCCTGTTCTCGTAGTTCCATCTGTAACGATGCCTTCAGTTGCTGTAAGGTACCAGTATCATCTTCAGCCTCCATGGCTTGCAACGCAGCGTCCAGTTTCCTTAGACGCTCAGCCTCTTCCTCCTATACCAATCAACAATGCACGTTTAAGCACAGAAAAATCGCAATGATGTTCTCAGATCGAGCTTACCGCATCGAACTCATCCTCTGCATCTCCAGCAAGAGTGCTGGTTGGTGCTGTAACCAACGGCGGCAAGGATGGCAACTTCGTTGGGGCTGGAGGCGGCTCTGCTAACGATACTTCGTCCTCATCGTCACTTTTGTGCTGCTCCTTATTTTCGTTTGGGGTCATATCGCCATCTTCATCCTCTTCTTGCAACTTCGTCGTGGGAAGTGGGGTGGGGGGTTGCTTCCTGGCTTCAGTACTCCGATCCTGGCTTTCCTCCTCACCAAAATTGGTATAATTCGATTCTTCAAGCTCAGAGCCACTAGGCACCTCTTCCGCCATACTCTCTTCAATCTCAGCGCTGTTTTCTCCATCCTCATCCTTGGCTTCGTCCTTAGCGTCTTGCTCAGAATCGTCAGGCAAATGTGGCGCAACCTCTTCACGTTCCCAAGACTTCGCTTCCTGCACTGATGGATTGGTTGGCCAACGAGTTTCATCTTTGTCTTCATCTTCGTCGTACTGGTCGTACTTCGTAGCTGCTACAGCTTGAGCAGCTGCACTCTGCTCTCCACTACTAGTAGATGCCTTGAACTCGATCAGCTGGAAAAGTGTCGGTTTCGAGGATCCGCTTCCTGTTAAGCCAAGTTTCTTGACCAGTAGAGAAGAATCAAACTGCTCACTTCCTTCGTTGGCTTCTGCTAACAGCACACGTAGTGCGTGCTCCCAATGGAAGAAACGCAGACACTCAATGATAAGCGACAACGCAATTGTCTTGGTCTCTATCGGGTAGTCACTCAGCTTTGGAGCCTGTGGGTCAACTGGTTTTACGAAACCTTCGCGTTCATGCATCACCTCGAAGACTGCGGCGCGGAGTTCGGCCTTCAGCTTACCTAGCACGCCTTGACTCGTCAGCATCTGCGTCACTTGCTCCTTCAGCGCCAACTCCTCCGCCGTGGGCGGCGGCTGCATCACAGACAACATCAGTCAGTAATTTCTAACACTTAGTGCAAACGGTCACTAGCCTTGTAGCCGTTTCATTTAAGCAAACCAACGTCATGGACTCATCTTGGCCACAATCTGCAATCCAGTCGTCCTTGTTCATAAGTTTATCGTCTCCCACACTTCTCTCTGTACCTGCACCAGGCTAGACTCACTTTTTGGCCGTGGATCGTCATGATTTCGACGCGACGAGAGCATCCGCGTCGGCACAAATGTTGTCGTAGAGCCGCTCGAAACCCTGCGGCGTAAAAGGCGTATAACCGGCAGCATACGTCCATAGGCATGTACAGAGCTCATCAATTTCACGAGTTGACGCATCTGAATGCTGCAGTTCGTCTTGTTGCTGTGTCACAATGCGGTCGATCGCTTCTCCAATTGTACTCACATACTTGAACACCTTCTCAACAACGGTCTCATCTTTTTGACTGCGGGACCACTCAGCCATGATCTTCATCTTTTTGAGCACCTGTCGAATCTCACGCAGCTTCTTGTTGGGTTTCCATTTCTCATTGCACTCGTCAGTAGAGAGAAGCGGCACCGGAGCCACATCTGCCACTGCCACCACCGCTGAAGTCTCACTAGTCCTCGTGTCATTCTGATGTTCTTTCTTCCTCCTTTCTTTTTTGGCCGAGTTCTCAATGCTGTTGTTGCGATGCTTCTTCCGGGTCGTTCGGTCTTCCTCCTCCAAAGATGATGATCGTCTCTTGTGCCGTGACGACGTTGACTGCGCCGGTGAAGCACCGCCGATTTCGCCTTCTTCCGGCTCGTTATCGACGACGCTTGCTTGTGCTGGCGATCTCGACAGTGGCGTCCTGTTTTGCCGTTCCGATTCCAATATCTGGCCATTAGCCGACCTAGCACCATTGCTAGATCCACCATGACGTCGACCTGTAGCATCTTCACCATTCTGTTGCCGTGCCGCGAATCGTTCTGCAGCTCGAGCCATCCGTCCTGTATTAGCAGGAATTGATGCCGTCACGCCAGGGATGGCCCCGCTGTGAATGATAGCACTAAACTGCGCCCCTAACGACTGGTTCGAGTTAGCACCTGAGGAGCCCAGGGAGCTCGCTTGCTGTACAATGCGCGGGTCGCCAGCGTCAAGGTCTGGAGCAGGCACTCGCTTCAGCAGGTTCTCAGCTCGTTTCTTCAAGCGCTCACCCTTCAAAGCACGCTGTCCCTGGAAGTGAAGTAGATCATCGTTGAGAATATCTTCCCAACCTCCAAAGCCGTGGACGTAAACGCCAAGAAGCAGCGCTGCATCTTTCCGCTGCGTCCAATCATGTTCCTTTTCAGCCCACGTCCAGCTCGGCAAGTCTCGCGCATTGACACCCAGCACTGAGAGGTCGCTCTGCTTCGCCACTAGTACGTAAGCCCCTTGAGCATTCGCTTGTGCGTTACCCGAAGAGCATCCAGCCGTGCGCAAAGCACGTTGAACAGCGACCCGAAGTTTCAGGTTCTCGTAAAGACGCTCAATAATCTGCGACGATCTTGCCTCAACCTCAGCGATCTTGATGCTGTCATGTGGTGGCCGAGCCTCAACCGCTTGCTTAGCCTTCTGAGCAACTTCGTTCGCAAGCGTTTGCAAACGGTCGAGGGAAATCTTGGTGGTTGTCTGCAGATTCGCTCGCTCAATAAAGTTCGGCATCTTGTACTCGTCAGCAAAATTGGCAGCTGTCGGGTGCAGACCCACATCCGTCAAGTCTCCATAGCGAAGCATAGCACGCAACATGGCTCTCACGACCTTCCCATCCACCGCGGGGGCTGACGATCTGCTGACACTGCTACTATATCCGTCGCCTCCAGTGTCCCCTCCGTGATCACTGCTGCTACTATTCCCTGTAGCCGTGGCCATCAAACTCGTGGCTGTCATGGGTTTAGTAACCGTTTTATTCGTCATCACCGACACGGGTGGAATTGGGGCGCTCCCGGCCGTGGAACTGGCCGCCTTCTTCACCTTGGCACTAGTCGTCCTTCTTCCATTGAGCTTCATCGCCAACCGATCATGTGCCGATACCGGTTTCCTCTTAACCGGCAATCGTCCTGCAGTCCCAAACGTCCCCAGTGGTCCTCCCACAGCCATTGGAGCTCCACTGTTCAGCACGGCTTCAGCTTCAGGAGAACGCACTGGCGAACCTTTAGGTGGCGGGGGACTGGATTTGGCTGTTGGATTGCCCAGCGGTTTCTTCCTCTTGTCCCTCAGGTCTCTCTGGATCTCTTCAATGGTGCGTCGGTCTCTCTTGCGCGTGCCCAGAGGCATCATCGACTCTGGCGTCTCCGAAGCTTTAAACCTGGTCGCCGCTCTCGTCGAGTTAACGTTTAGTGTCTTAGTGGAAGCAGCGAGACCATGAGGACGAGGTGCGGATAGCGCTGGCCCTGTCGTACTGGAAGGGTAACCGTGGCCTGTTCGGTTGTTAATGGCTCCGTGCGGGTTGGCGTGTTTGGCTGCGTCGGCATCGGCGTTGGCATTCTCAGTCTCAGCTTCGTCCTCCGACTCAGAATCAGACGAAGAAGATGAAGAAGAGGAACCTGAGCTGGAAGAAGACGAGTCGTCGTCGGAGCTCGAGTTCTCGGCCTTGTCCTCCTCTTCGTTGATATGCGTTTCCTGCGGATTCTCGGCCATTATGAGGATCTAGAGGTTGCAAAAGGCGAGGTTGTGAGTGTGGGAAGAAGGTTGAGAATCCTCTGGGGGTAACTGCACCGGAGGCGAGCGTTACGGGGCTACCACGACCCCGAAGAGAAGACAACTCCGCGTCTTGCCGGCAACGAAGAGCGAGTATTTCTGACGAGCTCTCCAGCTGTGTAACCGTGAATTCCTTGTGATTGGTAGATATTCAAATATATTTAAGCGAATGGAAGGATAGAAGCGATGGGATTGGATGGAAATGTTTGTAGCCATTTGTTGTACGGTCAACATGAAAGGACTCAACCTCGGCGGAGTGGTGGAGTTCTGCCGCGTGCTGACGCGCCAACCACAACTTTTGTTGCCGCAGCTATCCGTGAAAGGTAATCTAGGTCATTTCTTCTTTCAGTTCATGCAAGATTTACTCAACTTTTCCCACTGTGTATTGCGAAATGCTGATATTAAAACTGTTCCTATTCGACACTACTCCCCTCATTTCTGCTTCAGATGTGACGGAGGTGCCGTTTCAGACGCTCCGAGACCGCGGGTTCCGCGGTATTATCTTCGACAAGGACAACACGCTAACGGTGCCACACAAACTAGAGATCGCACCCCACCTGGAGTCCTCTCTGGCTGAATGCAGGCGCGTCTTTGGAGACTCTGGCGTCGTGATTTTCTCCAATTCAGCTGGATCAATAGACGACACAGACGGCATTGAGGCGAAGAAGATTGAGGAGGGACTGCATGTCGCGGTGCTTCGTCATAATCAAAAGGTATTAGTGGAAGTTTGGGTTCTGGGTTGTTGAGTTGGTAAGAACGTGGACTGAAAGAAATGCGCTTGCACTGTCAGAAACCTGGAGGCATGGAGTTTGTCAAGAAGCACTTTGGCGAAGTGGATCCACAGTCACTTGTGGTGATTGGGGACCGGTACTCGACCGACGTGCTTTTCGGCAATCTCAATGGTGAGATGCATTTTGTTTGAACCGCTGGTTATCGAATACGTCGTGTGATTTTGTTTTTAATTTGATGTTGTGTAGGACTTCTTACGATCCGAACGGAGCAGTTCACGCCTGAGAGTGAAAGTGTCGTGAATCGACAGCTGCAGCGCATTGAAAAGGCAGCCGTGCGAATGCTGCTACGCGCTGGAGTGAGGCCTCCGAGACATCCGTTATGGGACAGCGTCAACGACACGGACAACGTGTAAGATGGAGGTGCCTGTCTACTCAATGATACTACTAGTATTTTTTTTCTAGAGTCGAGCTAGTTTCATAAACAGCATCAATTCAAGATGACATTGGTATGAAAGCTTGTACAACTAGCGGCAAGTTTTTTGTCAATTGCAGTCGATGCTTGTTTCTACTGAACTAAAGCAGCGTCCTGCTCTCGAGCACCAATTTCTAGCTCCTGAAGCTTGCGCTGCTCTTCTTCTAGAAGCTGTTCCAACTGAAGCTGACGCCGCTGGCGTTTCACAAGCCGCCGCTGCTGCTTCTCCTCCTCTTCACGCTCTTGCGCATCAATGATCCATTGATACTTGGACTCATTCAGCCCTAGAAAATTCGCCAGCACCTCGCCCGCGAAGTCCATGCCGTCCAACGCCTTTGCACCAGACCAATAGATCCAGTCCCATACGATCCTAGAACCTGCGTGAAATTCAATCGAGTTGTTTTCGACTTGATGCTCAGGTTCTTGATTCGCCTTGTTCATGGTTTGCTTTCTGTTGTTCGCAGTCATCTTGACACGTTTCCTGGTTAGTTTCGGAAGTGTCTTCCCTTCGAACTACGAGCACTCCGTTGCTGAAACGTATCACCCGGATACCGTGAAACCAACAGCCAACACTCGAATTTGGCCGTTGTTTCGGTTTTGAACCGACAGTTCAACCGTTTTTTTATCTTGGTGGGATCGTCTGACAAACGTCTAATACCAATTTTCGACTTGATGAGTTAGAAAGCATTTTCATTGATTATGAGTAAGCTGCTTCTACTCGCTGCTTAAACGTTTTAGCTCTGGTTGCTTAGGTCACGCCACGTACACGCTTGAGATAGTTGATGTTGGTCCATAATAAATAGCGGTAGAGCTTCAAGAATGGGAAAACGAGATACTGCCACCCGATGGCGGTTCACATGATGGAGCACATCTCTCCATTACGTTCGCTGTAAGTCGATCCGCTACTGGCGCTGCTGTTCGAGTCTGAGCTGGTGACGAACTCGTTGAGGTTCTTCATGGCTACTGCGACATTGCTCATGAAATATGGTCGCCAAATCTTGCGGTACATGAACTTCGCTGAGAACGGCAGCATTCCCTGGATACTCCGCTGCTCCATTTCTCCACCCCAAATCTTACTGCGCTCAACAATCCACGGCACCACGACACGTTTAGCTCGAATAGCACGGAATACTCGAGGCATGATATGGCTTCGGAAAGCCCGTTCGGTGAATGCAGCGCTCATTGCAGAGTGAAGCGTTGTCTCCTCCATGTTCAGCGCTGCATGCAGCGTTCGGTTAAGCTGCCTGATCTCGGTCTGCAAAACCTGAAGCCGTAGTAGCCAGGACGAGGCACTACAAGCTCCACTGACACACAACGCTCGCTCCAGCTGCTGAATTTGAGCCAGCATTTGCTTGATATCCTGATACACATCAAGAATTTGCTGCTTGGTAGACACCGGCAAGTTGAGCAGTGGCAACAACACTGAAGCCTTCACTTCATGCTGACATAGCAAATACTCCACGAAATACGTCTTGAACCAGAGAAAGAATTCTGCTACGTGGGCTTCCAGAGCCAACGTGTGCGAAGCTTCCGGTTTGGATTGACTCTGGGACTGCTCTAAGAACCGGTCCATGACGAAAAGCGCGTGTCGGATTGGCTCGTGAATTCCCAGCAGGAACTTAGCGCTCCAACTCCAGTCCCGCTGTTCCGAGAAGACGGCGCTGAAAATGATACTGCCGTTGTTAGACGATGGAGGAGGCACCGGCAAGTTCTTGAAGTTAAGCTCCTTCCTGTCTGACTTGCCACTACCACGTCCATTGTTACGAGGGTTTTTCTTGGTGCTTGGGAAAATAATCTCAGGCGTTTGAGATCGCTTTAGCTCACCTGGTCGATGTCGGTTTACCATGGACGACGCTAAGCTGCTGAGGTCATCGTCGCTGTCTTCGCAACTGAGTTCCGTGATCCTGTCCGCCCTGCTGCAAATGGGCGACATGATCTCCACCGGCTCGGTATCAGCAGTGGAAGGACCCTGTTCACTGCTGCTTGACGACTTGTCCGAGCCGGACTTTGGTTCTAATCCTAACGCAAGGCTTCGGTCGTCCCAAATGTTGACAAGTCTCACCATCTTGGAATCCTCCCCGTAGTCGGCGCGGAAGTCCGACATTGTCGTGACAACATGCGCCACCTGCGAGATGTCGACGAGAGGGCCCGTTGCCAGTCGCTTCTTGAACTTGCGTGACATTGCCGAGGCTGGGGAGCTGCCGAACTTGCTCGATCGGGCGCGACGCCGTAGTACAACGTCCTCCTCTTCGGTAGGGCCCCAAATATTGCGATAAAATTCGCAGGGTAACGCCATTTTGTGCTTGACCTTCTCCCTGTCGTGCAGTGCCACGCTCTGGTAGGAGCTGGCCACGCCCTCTCCGCGTTTGTTGTGGTAAAACGAGATGGAAAGTGGCATCCCCTTTGCTTTGACGTTGTGGTTGGGTTCCGTTTATCTAAAATAATTGACTGCTGGTGGTTGGCAGCGTGGCGGGGAACGTGGCGGATCGCACTTTGGCAGGTGCCTTTTGGCGCTGCTGTGTCGCTTGGCAAGCCAATGGAGGAGTGAGACGGCAGCAAGGGGCAACTTGGGACTGTACCAGCGAAAAGACTTTTTGCAGAGTGTTGCTGAAAGTCTTCGCCGGTGAGAGACGGAGCGATTGCAGTTGGTCACGACGGAGCGCAGTTTCGTTGACGTGACACTTGCTCCTTCGCAGCTCTTGTTGCTCTCGACACTATCCAGTGAGCGAGCGAAACGACTGCTGCTGTTGCAAAGTGGGGGAAACGCAGTGCAAAGGGGGCGAATCCCAGTGGGGTTGAGAGCAAGTTGGAGAATGGAACCAGGCCGAAAAGTAGCAGGGGAGAGGGGAAGCCAGCCCACAGGCTGCTTCGTCCACAACCTACAGTCTGAGACCTACGACCACTAAAGTTCGATAGCCAAAAGCTTACCCTTTGCACTATTCAGCTGCTTCCCTTGCAACAACATACCCGAGCCCATATCTGGATAGAAACGTTAGCTACAAATGCGGCAAGGGTGCTGTTAAACAGCGACGTTGCCTTTTGCAAATGCCGAGCCCTACCAAATGGCAGAGGCAAACCACCAGATGACCGTCTCTCCCGGCTCGGCAATATCTCTGCGGGGGTTTAGGCTGAAGCGCGCAGCCTCAGCTCAGCCCGTAGGGTTGACCTGCTTAACACTTGCGCTGCACGATACTTTGGTCGAGTCCATCGCGGCAGCTAACATTGAATAGAGCTCTAGGGATCCAGTTCAACATCGAATTTCTCGCTGGCCCAATCAGAAGGCCAGGATCGGATAAGATGTTTCTTTTTCGGCGTCATTTAGATTTTCGGCGGCGATCTTCGAGCGGGGCCCATCCACGGCAACTTGAGGCATTGCCGATATCAGTCGCTGGCCACTTCGTCGAATCCGGCGGAGGAAATTTGGTGGCTTACAGTGCCGCGGTTTGCGCCAGTGGGTATCAACCTGCCACTGCTTTGCTCAGCCCAATAGGCCTCTGCTCAGCGCTTCACGTGTCCCCTATTCGTCCAGGCGAAGTTACAGCTCTGTGAAAGCTTCGCACTCGACAGCATCAGGTTGGCAGTGTGACTGCCGTTGACATGTCCGTCGGCCATTACTGCTGGCCACGTTGTGCGCGAAAGTGCAGTTTGGCGCGCTTCGTAATGCACACAACTCCAGTGCTCCCAAGCGACACGAGACTGACAGGGGATTGCGGAGTACATTGCACGTGTAAAACTTGTTTTTCGCAGAGTGCGAGTCGCCAAGAGCCAAGTTGACACCATCTACATTGCCAGATCAAAACAGGTTTCTTCCCATCGTAGGTAAACGTGCCAGTGCTTATCGTTTCGGTGGTTGGAACGTCATGGAAGTAAGATGAAGACCAAAGTGAGAGATGGATCATGAAAAGAGGCTGTTTATCGGGACCTGAACGCAGGCAGGCCAACTGGTTGCGGCGCCTTGTGGGGTTCAGTAAATGGTAGTCGATCTGTACATGTATCCTGGAATGCATAAATTGCTGCAACTTTTGACACCTTTGTGCAATGAGGGCATACGGGAACACAGTAAATCTATTGTCGTAAGCTCCATTAGCATATATTTGTGTGCTCTTTCTCGTTCCGCCTACTCGTCCGTGGATGCACCACTATCCGAGTCGGCATCCATGTGCGGCGAAATCCCGTGGGGGGTTCCATTTGTCTTCGGACGAGCCTTGTTCCTTGGCATGCTCAGGCGGTTTTTCTTCGCCTTCTTACGTTTCGGGGTTGACGGCTGGGTAGCGTCTGCGCTATCGGTCTTGTCCTTGCTATTCGTTTCCGATGATGTCTTGCTAGTCGCATTCGCAGAATCCTTCGAGCTGCTTGACTTAGTCTTTGACTGTGGTTTCTTCGACGTTCCTGCTTTCGTCTTGGTGGCGGGCGTGCGAGTGACGTTAGGAGTCGAAGGCGTCGACGCAGCGGAGCCGTCGCACACACCGCAGATCCACGTCTTCGCCCTACGAGCCGCGTGGCGATCCGACATGTTCACACACTTGGGATGAAACTTCGTACTACAAGACGAGCATATCAGACTGAGCGTCTCATCGTCCTTGTCGGCATCACACACGCATACGCGAGCCGGCTCCTTGCGCACAGCTGCATGCGGCCTGCAATACAATGCGTAAGTGGTGCCATCGATCTCTCCACCACTCTCCACAGCACAACGCAAGTGGTAATTGCGCCGACACTTGGCCACGACGCAGCCCACCGTAGCGCCAAACGTATGGCAACTGGTACATTTGAGCTGCCGTCCACGCTTGATTGCCTTAGGCAGGTTCATGATCAAACCATCGGCCTTCACGTACACTTCAGGTGAATGCACAGCGCAATTCAAGTGAACATACACAGATTCGCTGGGCTTATCAGCATATTTCAAGCGCACGGGGGCCTCGATGAAAGGGCCCTCAAGGGCCATATCAGCAGTGGCAGTCCCAGTCGAGTCTGCACTTGTATTCGAACTCCCGTTACGAGCTCCCTTTTTCGCTGGAGCCGGGAGTGACAGTTCTTGGCCATCTGCGTTTCCTCCCATCACGTTTCCCCGGTGACAAAGCGCGCAGACCTTGGTTTTTGTAGGAATCTTCACGGGGGAGCCATCGGTAAGCGCAGACTTCGTCTTTTTCGAACCGCTCCTCTTCGGCGACGATGCACGCTTACGCTTGCTACTTGACTTCACGGTTTCATCGCTCTCGTCATCTTCCTCTAAAGGAATATCCTGCGGAACTTCCAGTCGCTGCTGTGCTGCTGCTGCAGCTAACGATGCACCAGCCCGCTGTGTTGATGCAGTCGCAGTCACTGTTCGAGCGGAAGCCCGCGGCTTCTTTCCATCCAAATGATTCGCGCATATCATGAGGTTCTTAGAAAGTCGAATGAACTTGTCTGTGGACGGGATGCAGTCTGGATGGAAGGATTGTGAGCAGTGAATGCAGCTCACAACATTCGCATTGTCGTTCTGTTTCTTGCTTTTGGCTGATGCTTGCTTCTTCTCTGTCTTCGAGCAGGCATGGCAAAAGTGGCTCGGGCAACGGAAGCGTTTCTTGCCAACCCACTCGACGCGCGAGCTCTTGGCCAGACACCCCTTGTGGTAAAATCTACCGCACTTGGCCACCGAACATTGCGTGACGCCAAACTCGACACCCATTTCGCCCACCTGCTTGCAGATCAAGCACATATGACGACCCTCCGCACAATCAGGACACAGCCACTGCTCGTCGTTCGGTTCATCTTTCATACCCACACACTCAAGATGGAATGAGCGATGGCACGGACCGTCACACAGCAAAATCAACCCGCCGTCACCACAAAGAGTACACAAATCGTCACTGTCATTAATGACACCGCCTTGGAAAAGTGTACTTGGAGGCTTCGCGTCTTTGGTTCCCGGGTGTTTTGGCGGACGACCACGTCCCCTCTTCTTCTTTGCTGGAGTGTCGCCGTACGCCTCGTCCTCGCTACTCCCTGCCCTGCTACCTGAAGGGGTACTTCTCCGTCTTCGTTTCTTCTTAGGGGTATCGAAGTCTTCATCTTGGAACATATTTGTTCGGGATGGCGTCAATCGACAGCTCCGCACGCGTGACTTGTCCAGCTTCGAGAGATAACTCTTCACAACATCGATCTGGTCGTTGGAGAACTCATCTCGATATTTCGAGAGCACAGTGCTCAACACTTGAATAGCAATATCGTACTCGTGCTGAATGTCTCGACTTCCAACGCGGCCATCGTCAGGAGTATTCCCCGAGCTCATCTCAGCGACCAAGCTAGTTAAAGCAATGTCCAGATTGCTGATGAACTTGATCTTTGACTGACGCGAGTTCACCGCACTTCCGTCCTCAAGCTTCAAGCTTAGCATCTCTACTGAGACAGCCCCTGGAAGAACTTTCTCCCAGAAGTTCGGGTCATCCACAGATAGTTCGCCAGTCGCTCCCTCGGCAACAAAGGATGAACGGTCTACAGCCATCCCGCCGAGTGACTTCCTCTTATGCGACTTCATTGGGGACTTCTTTAGTCTTGGCGATGCTATCCCATCCGTCTCGCCATCCGCTCCCTTGTTTGTGTTTGACCCACCGCCTACAACCATGACACGGGCATTTTCTTTCAAAATTGTCTCGATATCACGCTCTGCAAATTCCTTCGATGCTGTATCATCGTCCTCCATGAGCGCATACGCTCCGCGCTTCAACAGTTCAACAAGCTGCTCTGCCGACGGCTTTGTGATCTGAGTGTTTTCATTGAAAGATGCTGTACCTAGCACTGCGTGCTCAAGGCCTAGCTTCCGTGAGGCACGATCGAACATTTCGCTTTCGTAGGTGTTGCAGGTCACCAGACGATAGATTTGAACACTCTTTTTCTGGCCAATACGGTGGCAACGTGCCTGAGCCTGGAGATCGTTCATCGGGTTCCAATCACTGTCAAATATAATCACCGTGTCTGCTGCAATCAGGTTGATACCCACACCACCCGCTTTCGTGCTTAGCAAGAAAATAAACGATTTCGAGTGGGGTCGGGAAAAACGGTCGATCGCGCTCTGACGCACACTCCCACCAGTAGACCCATCCAAACGTTCGAAAACAAAAGAGTTCGCCTCACAGTAGCGCTCCAGCAAATCAAGTTGCTTGAGGAATTGGCTGAAAATCAAAATCTTGTGTCCATCTCGCTTCAGCTTCGGGATCAGTTTGGACACGAGCATCATTTTGCCAGAACACTCAATCGTTTTCTCCATGACTTGAACAGGTGTAGGGTTGCTACCAAGTTCACCCAGCTCTCGCTCCTCAACGCCCTTGATCAGGAATGGATGATTGCAGCACTTTCGCAACTGCAGCTGAATGTTATTCAGCGTCGGTAAGCCATTCTTCGTGCCTCGATACAAGAAACTCTTGTTTTTGTCGTAAATGGCTCGATAGTACTGCTTCTGCAGCGTCGTTAGCTCCACAGATATAATCGTTTCTTCCTTTGGTGGGATGCTTTTCTCAACATCCTCCTTCACGCGTCGCAAAATGTACGGCGCCAGCAATTGCTGTAGCCTCACGACTTGCTCCTGCGAATGCAACTGTCCGAAGTTCGCGTTGAACTCTTCCAAGCTTGCGAACTTCACCGGCTCCAAGTAATTCAGCAAGACCCAGAGTTCCTGGGTGTTGTTCTGCAGAGGCGTACCCGTTAGCAATACCTTGCGGTCGACATGGAGAACCCGCATCATCTTCAGCACGCGTGATCCTGCACTTTTCAATCGATGGGCCTCATCAACTACGACTAAGCGCCAGTGAATGTGCTCGAACTCTTCGAAATCCGCCAAAATGGTCTCATACGTCGTCAGCAAGATGTGGAACTTGAAGATTGAGTTACCCAAGCCTGGATAATACCATTCCTGGTCTCGGATGACTGCGCGCATATCTTTGGCCGTAAACTTGGTGGTGCGGTCACCAATATCGTGATACACACACACATTGAGATCTGTCCAGCTCTCAATCTCACGTCGCCAATGCTGAATCGTAGAAAGGGGAACGACAATCAGAAACGGTCCCCGGATGGACTCCTCTGACTTCAAGTGTTCAATCAGTGAAACAATCTGAACTGTCTTACCCAGCCCCATTTCGTCAGCCAAAATGCATGAGCGTTGGGCTTTGATACATGAAACCATCCAGTTGAGACCTTCAACCTGGTATGCACGTAGAGTGCGACCACCTTTGTATGTCGGTGACTGTTCATACGGCACAAACTCATTCGAATCTCCATGACCACTTCCACCTTTTTTGGAGTGCGATCCGTTGGTATCCGTACTACTCCGCACCGGAAGAAAACTCGCGAAATGCTCGTGTGGGTCAATGCTGTTGTCGACGACCCCTGCGTAAAGATGTTGCATTGGGCCGCTAGGAGAAATGTAGTTCGCATGCTGCATCAGCGTCTCCGTCGAAGCTGACGCCGCCACATCTGGGTCTGCAACTCCCACTTTAAGCATTCGCTTGAACCTGTTGTAGCTGAAGTCTGCATACTTGGTGCCATCAAGAACCGCATCATCGGGAATTTTTTCCAAGCGAATCTTCGTGACCTGCTTTGCTTGGCAGTACGGAGGGTACATGAACGCTGGACGCGGGGAATGGAAGTGGAAAAGAATTTGGTGGGGGGATGCACCAATCAATCCAACAACGTCTTGGAACGAAAGACCTGCCACCGATATGTTGTTCACAGCTACCAGAACATCACCAGTCGCGATGGCACCTGACGCCTGAGCAGGACCGATCATGCCATTCGCAAGCATTTGGAATCCCAAAACCGATACGCAGCTGGAACTGCTAATTCCAAGACGCATGCCTAAACCAAACGGCGATCGACCAAGAATGACGCAGTACTCCGTGAAGGCGGGTAGCTCATTAAAAGCTGTCGCTGGATACGTTGAATCAAAACGAAACTTAGCGCTGACAGTTTCCAGTTTGGTGGGGTATCCAAGAGCCACATGCTCAACGAGGGAACTAAGCACTTCGCCGACCGCTTCTTCTGTTTTCTTTTTGTGCCCTCCAGTCTCTTCATCGTCATCATCATCATCATTCTCTAGCGTCAAGATCCCTGGATAAAGCGCCAGTCGATTCAAATAATCCGTTTCTGCATCGAAGTCGGCATCATCATCAGACGAGTCCCCATCATCTGAGTAATCTTCGTCTTCATCCTCTTTGGCAACCTTCGGCGACATGTACTGTTTAGCAGTCACGAACGAGCTTGTGTACATACCGCACTGTTTGAGTACATCTTTGTCCGGCGTGTGATTGTTCAGCAAACAATGAAAGGCGAACAATTGTGCCTTAACTTGCTCTTGCATGTGCAGCCGCTGATACGCGTTGCTGCCGTAAGCCCCTCCCATGGCTTTAATACTTCGGCTGCAATCGCCCTCGTGACTGAACCCAAGAGTGCAAAAGCGGTCTTTTTCGCAGCACCTTTTCCCACCTGTACTTGTTGCTAGCGCGTACTGGTGTCGCTTAGCACAACACGGCAACTGGCAAGTAGTCTCACTGATCTCCTTGGCGCTGGGCACACGGCTGAACTTGAAATATCTCTGGATCTGTTCGTCATCACCAATGTCCTCGGGGCGTTCCCAAGTAGAGAATCGAACCGACATTCCAACCCACTTGACCAGGAAAAAGGTAGCAGCGCGATCTTTCATGCTGATAGGAGCCAAACTCTTTGTTGTGTGTAAACCTTTAGGGCTCCGTTTTGACGTCTTCTTGTTAACTTTACCTTCGCCATCAACACGTTCCATCAGGACGTTGGGTGCGTGCGTGGAGGTGGAAACAATTTTCTTGTCTGCAGAGGTACCTTTAGGAGTAGAACCACACGCCACATCAGCTTTTGTGTCTGTCTCGATAGTCATCGCGTTGTTGTTGTCGTAATCCTGTTTTGCTTTCTCTGTTTTCTCGATATATTTTGCACGGGCCCGGCAGTATCCACAGAACCACTCACCTTCTGGTAGTGCAGTTACTTTCGGAGTGGCGCAGTGCATGTGCACCTCACCATCGCATCGATCACACAGCAAAAGCTCATCACTATGATTGTTATTTCCGCACACACAGCAGCCAATCTGCCAAGGCGCCCACACATCGTAGAAACCTTCTGCATCAGTGCGAAACTCTTTCTGGAGGCGCTGGTCTTCCTCGGCATCCCCCGAAGGGGGGAGCTTTAGCCATGCTGACGGGGACAAAACCCAGTCGTAAAACCACTTCTCGAAAGTGTGAAGCAGCGCATCCGCAATACGCCAGATGTCGGAACCTTCTGCATTGTACGTTTTGCAGTTCTGGAACACCAGTCGTACGTCTGAGGCAAATAATGGCACGGCGGACGGCCCAACGTAGTAGCTCTCACGGCCAAGTCGTGTGGAAATCGTTCCAAGATCCATAGGGTTCGTAATAAAATTAAGGTAGTCTGGAACCTCCTCAACATCAACAGGGTGCTCAAAGATGTCCCCTCCGGGCTCCTTCCCTAACTTTGTGACGATACCCAACATGCGTTCCGGTACAGCATCGGCGTTATCCATCAAGAAATAGTCTGTCACACGCGGAAATTTGGGCTCGTATGACAGTTGACGTCGGCGCTTTTCGATCTGCTCGTCCAAATGGTCTGCAGGGTCCACCTTGTGGTTCAAGATTTTCTCCACAGTCAGTTTGTTCGCCTCCAGATCGTCCACCTCATCCAGTGGTTGATATCCCTCGCGTCGCAGCTTTCGGTCGTACACGTGCACGCGATGGAATTTCTGGTAACCTTCCGGAATAAAAAGCTCCAATTCATCAAACGTAAGCCAGTACAAATGCAAGTAGGAACGGCCAAGGAACTTGCACAAATATTCGACAAGTCCCGTTGACTCATTGACGCGCCGTCCCACAATTTGGTCCAATTGAGGGTAGCCCACATCCTAATCAAGTAGCAAAACATATCAGTACAATAATCAATCTTCAACGATGCAATATCAACGCAGTCACGTACTGCTCTCAGTTGGTAGTCAAGCTGCTGCGCACGCTTCTTCTTCTCTGCGATAATAGACTCCTCGCCCTCGGAGACGTCTTCCTCCTCCACATACTTCACTTTCTTGCTTGAGCGGCGTTTGCGACGGTTGCCACTGTCTTCGCTCCTTGCCTGGCCGTTTGGCTTCCCTTCTTCTTTGGCTTCAACAATACTTACAGGAGCCATCCCATTCTCCGCTGTCGTACTTATCTCCTTAGGTGTTTCGACGGGCACTGGGGTCGTTGTTGGAGGCTGTTCCTGCTGAGTTGAGGGAGCAGCAGCTGTATATAAGCAGTGGTGACAACAGATTCATTGTTAGAATCGCGTACAGGCACCAATTGCACACACAAAAGACGCAGGAAGAGGCACGAACGACCTCATCCGCTCGTTAGAGGACGTACGGGCATCGGGGACACCGCTGTCCATGGCTCGAGCTGTCTGTCACGCAGTTGAATCAGCAGCAACAGGAATGGCTGGCCTTGGGCCCGTGGAACAACAACTACAGACCGGCAAATAGAGCGCTCTTCTCGCGCGTATTTGCTCCAGCCAGAACGGAAATGGCGCCGACAGTCGGCCTCGGAAGGAATAGTGTGGTGTACACAATTTACACTTGATATTTGTAAGCAACGATTCAATAATGAATTGATGTCTCCCTCGACTTAAGTTCAATGCCGATACGAACATTACGATGTTCTACATGCTTTGACATGCTGGTGTCAACATGTCAAGCAAAGGCCACCTAATTTCAGAACGGTGGAGGCAACGCGATAGAGTATCCGTTGCAAAACCATAATAGTTAACTCTCAAGCTCGTTTAACTTTTTACATGGTGGAGAGCGGCAAATGCTCCATGCGAGGACTTCAACTGTTGAACAGAAGCAAATACTCTCTCTTCTCAGTGCTGTTTCATGATTACAGTGGCCAACTATTATTGGTAGTCGCGCAACTGTTATCTCACCGAAAAAAAATGCTACACCAAAAAGTCGGAAATTCTGGACCGTTGTACTTGTAGCAAGCACGGGGGAAATAAGCGCGAAGCGTTTGCACATTGGTCTCTAACGATGTATAAACTAGCAATGGAGAAATCGACGGAAGGAGGATCGAGTGGGTTGAACAGCGGAAAGTTACTTACTATCCATACGACACCGGCATAAGCCGTTCAAAGAGACCAGGCACACAAAAGCGACTTGGTGGTCCTACATTCACCTACGAAGAAGCTGTCTCCACCAGCTTCGCGTAGATCCCATGACGGCCGACCAGCTCTTGGTGCGTGCCCTGCTCTGCGATCTTCCCCCCACTCACGACGCAGATCTTGTCCGCGTGCCGAATCGTGGACAAACGATGTGCAATGACGATGGTCGTGCGCCGCTGCATTGCCATCACTTTGTCTAGTGCCTCCTGCACAACCTTTTCGCTTTCGAGGTCGAGTGCACTTGTAGCCTCGTCCAGCAACAAGATGCTGGGATCTTTTATCATGGCTCGAGCGATCGCGATTCGCTGCTTCTGACCCCCCGAAAGTTGCTCGCCTTTCATGCCAACCTGCGTATCGTAGCCATCCGGGAACTGCGTGATGAAGTCGTGCGCATTCGCCATTTTTGCCACTGCCTCAATGTCCTCCATGTTTGGCATTTCGTCCAAGCCATACGCGATGTTCTCTGCGATCGTGCCAATGAACAGTGTTGGCTCCTGGCCGACAAGCCCAAGCCGCCCGCGCAACCATCGGACGTTGAGCCGTCTCAAGTCCACTCCATCCAGCAATACCTGGCCGCCAATGGGGTCGTAGAACCGCTCCAGTAGCGCAACGCATGTGCTCTTTCCGCCTCCGCTAGGACCGCAAAAGGCTGCAGTCTCACCGGCTTCAATAGTGAGGCTGTAGTTCTTCAGCACAGTCACCTCGGGTCTCGTCGGGTACTGGAACATAATGTCTCTAAACTCAACCGTGCCCTGAACAGTATCTGGCTGCAGACCATCGTCTTGGAATGAATCAATGGGTAGTTGCCGGTCACGAAGCGAGAGTATCACACTTCCTGCCTCAAACGCACTGTCTGCATCTGCAATGTAGCCCACAGAGGCTCCCACAGTTTGCGACGACATGATAATGGCCATCAGCGAACGCATCAGCTGCAAAAAGGTGATCGAGCCGTCGTTCACCAATTTTCCGCCGTACCAAAAAACGAACGCGTACGTCGCGAAGACAATAAAGGAACTAAAGCCAACAGCAAGTCCATTCACTTGTGCATCCCGCTCGCCACTTTTCAGGGGCTCGTCCAGTAGCACTGAGAACTTTTCACATGAAGACTTCTCCAATCCTAGCGACACCACGGTACGAATGTTGCCAAGGACCTCCGAGGCGTGAGCTCCAACATCAGCCATATCATCCGCGAGAATGCTGCTGCCACGCGTATTCTTTGAACGGAATACATTTCCGAGAATCAAAAATGGGATGATGGCGAGCATCACCAGTGTCAGAAGCCAGCTACCCGCCAAAAACGAAATTAGCAGCGCTGCTGCTGTCGTGAAAATGGCTTGAAAGAGGCGACCTTGAGATTCGCCAGATATCACTGAAACGCGCAGTGCGTCCGTCGCTAGGTCAGCTGTGAGAGCTCCGGTGGCATGCTCTTTCTCGTCGAAGAAGGCAATGTTCTGTCTGCACAAAGACGAAAAATGAATTCCTCGAAGTCGTGCAGTCAGCTTCTCCGCCATGTATTGAAACCCGTAGCTCTGACAAGCACGCCCAATCCAAATAACCAAAGCTCCAGCGATGTACAGACAGCCATACACGGCCACCTTGTGAGGCAAGCTTGACAAGTACGACACGTCGTCGTATTCCTCGTAATTCGCGTAATCCAGCGTCATGAGCGCTACCAGTTGACTCAGGAGAACTGCAGACGCAGGGAACGAGGCTCCGTTGATGGCCGATCCGATCATACCCATGATAAAATACCCGCGCTCTGGTTTGCTAAGAGCATTGGCGTCCCACACAGTGAACTTGTGCCGAGTATCGCACTCCATCGAGGTGTTATTTAAGTCAACAGCACTTTCACGCCTGCTGTTTCGTGTATGATCGCTTCTTAAGGAACGGTAGCTCTGTGTTCGAGCCAATTCTTCACCCGATTCGTAGTTCTGCTCTTCCCACTTAGTCTCAGCTAGAGCCAACGCAGCAGCTTCAGCTTCTTCTTGCTCTTTCGTTTCTTGGATCGTATACAAGCTGCGGTATACACCATGCTCGAGTTCTACGAGCTCGTCGTGGGGGCCTTCTTCAACGACGTGGCCATCAGCTAGCACAACAATTTTATCTGCGTGCCGGATCGTACTTAGACGGTGAGCTATAGCCAAAGTCGTCATGCTCGTTTCTGCCATCAAGTCGTTCAAGGCGTTTTGCACTACCAGTTCACTCTCGGCGTCCAACGCGCTTGTGGCTTCGTCTAGCACCAGAATCTTCGGTTCACGGATAATTGCGCGGGCGATCGCTACCCGTTGCTTCTGACCACCAGATAACGAGATACCTCTCTCTCCAACCAATGTGCCATAGTTCTGGGGTAATGCCATAATGAACGTGTGAGCGTTGGCCTTCTTTGCGGCAGCGACAATATCGGTACGAGTGAAGTCAGTCCGGCCCGCCGCAATATTTTCTCCGATTGTCGTTGCAAAAAGCACAGGCTCTTGTGATACTAGTCCAATCTGAGACCGCAGCCACCTCACATTCAGTGTCCTTAAATCTCGCCCGTCCAACAGAATGGAACCACTGGTAGGATCATAAAACCTCTCCAGAAGCGAGATGATAGTGCTTTTTCCGCCCCCGCTTGCGCCTACAAAGGCAACCGTCTGACCGCTTTCAATCATGACGCTGTAGGCCCTCAAAATCGGGGCGTCAAGGCGACTTGGATACGCAAAGTTGACATTTCTCACGTCAATTTGACCTGAACATGAGGCAGGAACAATACCCTGGTCTTCTTGCGCATCAATTCGGGATTGAGTGTCTAACAGCTCATAAAGCGCAACCGCAGCGCCCTTCGCCTCGATAACCGCAGTGAGGTTTGGCGAAATCAGACCCAGCGCCCGCATACCCATGAGAATGCCCATGAGAGATTGAAAGACTTGTTGGGGAGAAGCCTCTCCTTTCCACACTTTAGACCCTCCATACCACAACCCAGCAGCGTACATCAGCCAGTCGCAGCCACGAAATAGCCCTAGCATGAGTGCAAGTACTCTGCTCTGTCTGATGTTCTCGTTTTCAACTTCAGCAGTGTGTTTGTTGTACTTGTCAAGAGCACGTTTCTCAGCTGTAAGGGAGCTAACCGTTCGAATGGAGCCCAGTGTTTCTTCAGCTATTGCTCCTGCCTCTGCGTAAACTTGTTGCGCACGAGTCGCTCTTGAACGCCATCGCTTCATCACGTACGTCATTGACCACCCCATCACAGGGATGATACAAGTCATGACCAAAGCAATATCCCAGCCGCGGGCCAAACCGATGATGTAGCCTGTCACGAATTGACACACGTACTTGACGCCATCGCCTAGCTTTTGTCCCATTCCATCCTTGATCTTCACCGTGTCACCAGTAATTCGACTCGACAATTGCAGCGGGTCATGCAGATCATACCACGAAATGTCCATATAAAGCATGTGCTGCAGGGCATGGGCCCGAAGAGCTTTCATCTGGCGCTCAGCCGAAAGTGAAAAGAGTAGATACGCGAAGTAGTCCGTCACGAACAGCCCGATGGCGATGATGAAGTAGTCAAGCGATGCACTGTTCAACTTGTCACGATCTACCCCGCCGTCTGCCTGGGCAAATGCTCCGATAGCCTTGCCGAACACCAGAGCAATGCACGGAAAGAGCGCTCCGTTGACTGCTGCCATGACCACGCCAAGCACAAGTAGAATGCGATCGGAGAGCGTGGCGAAGCGGTAGAGATCCAGAAAGGAGAAGGAGGGAGAAACCGCCTCCAAGTATTGCTTCACATCGTCCTTATCGCTGGACGCGTCCTGGATTAAAAGTGCCACCCCCGGCTCACTCGTTGAATTACTGGATGCCGCTCGAGGTGTCACTAGCTGCGCGTACGGCACATCACGTGGTTTGCCAGTTGAAGTGGCCATGAGTCAAGCGGTGCAGCTGCAAGACACGAGCCACAAGGTAAAAGGCTGAATGAAGACGACGATCCATGCCAACCTCTCTAGTCGTGCTGCTCTTTGTGATCTTTTTTTTTTCCTTCTAGGACTTTTTGGCCACTCAGCAGTCTATTTTGGTGCTTGGAGAGCATCCACTGGTCGAAAAGCGTGATTACTGAAGGAGTCGATTACGTCAGGTTCTGAGACGGGCGGCTCGGTACTGTACCAAGTCCCGCCAATTTGGAGGAGCACAAATATTTTTTTTTGGAGGCAAAGAAGTACATGTACAATACAGGGACATGTATGTGAACTGCTGCTAGAGTATGTACACATATACTACGAACTGCAGTAAGGGCTTGCCTATAACGAAGGATTTTTGAATATGCATACTTGAGCTACAGCAACAAAAATTCACAGTGGTCTTTATACTGTTGCCGCGAACATCTCGTTCATTCTACCCTCTACTAGGTCTCCAAGAAAACGTCAACGGGTCGTAGCAACACACCATGAAATCATCTGGGGCAGGCGCATTGATCAATGTGAATCTCTTGCATGTGGTGGGATCAGGACCCACCACTACAAACACGCGTGGAGTAGTGCTCAATATGCTGTTGTTGGCGTCAAGTGCCTGGTTCAGCTTCGCCCAAAGCTCCGGTTTGAATATTTTCGTGTCGGAGATGGTTGTGGTGATAATGGCCACGATCGCTTCCGTAGTGTTGCTCCCTCTCAGAACCCCATCGCACATCACTACTGCTTCCACAAAAGGGAGACTTACACTATCGAGACAGCAATAAGCTCCTGGAGATACTTGCGACAGCTTTAAATAGCTCTCTTCCTCAGTATTACCCTCGCATGTAACAGGTCGGCCGCGCACAACAAGTCGGTCGTATCTCTGATTGGAGGACGACGGGTCTGAGTTCACCACGACATTTACCATCTGGACAGGATATCTGTTGCTTGATCGACTAACTGCGCCATGGAAACACTGTGCAAATGCTGCGCCTCCAAATCCAGCTTGGAGCTTTTGAGCGAGCTGGTAAAGACCAAGCTGTTTATCTTCGTCCATGACCCGTCCAAGTCGTTTAAATGCATAGCCAGCATCGATTTCGATTCTCCAGTGAGAAATCAACCAATAGTGTTCTTCGTCACTTGGATTCACGACATAGTGCCGCCGAATTCGATCTAGCTGTTTTCCTCGGCTGTTGTGCGGAAGTTCCAAGTCATTTGTCTGCACCACACTTTCGCGATTGCAAATTCCATCCATTGCATTCTTCACATCTGCACGCTTTTTACAAAAGTCACAGAGACTTCCGCCACTATAGAAGTACTGCATTCTGGCAAGTTCATGCGTATCTTTTCTCTTCTCTTGAGCCAGACCCGTTGATTTTTTCCAGTCTTCGAGTGTCGATTCGGCATATTGCAACAAATCAGTAAACCTCCATGCTGGCAGTACAACTTCAGTAGATAACTCATTGCGGGCATACTCAGTCTCGATAGAAGACGCGATCAGTTGGTATGGGAAGAGGACAAACTGTTGGTCGACTTCTTGTCGGGAGTATCCATCAACAAGTATCAAAGATCCCTGGAGCGCCTTCCTACCGGGAAGCGCCGCAACTTTTGAGGCCGTTAAGTTCGTCTTTCGAATGCAAGTATTGTTTCCCCCGTCAATAAAAACCACAGAGCTAGTTTCAGAGAAATCATTCAGGCGCCGAAGAATCAAAACCTTCCGTTTTTCAGCAAAAGCCAAGTAGAAGCCGAGAAGTATGAGGAGACACGATTTTCCGACACCAGCCGAACCCACAATCGCGACTCGTTTGTCCCTTTTCGACATCATCACCCTGATCAATTTCCATAGCACCTTCTCCTCCGTCCGCACGAAATACGACAGCGGAAACCCTCCGTATCCTCTCCAAAATTCGCTCAGACCTGGGGTTGCAATCAGGTTCTCCTGAACCTGCTTTCTCTTCCCCAAAACGTCAAAAAGGAGGTTCAACTCCTCTGATGAAACTTCAATAGTTTCCGTATCCCCGATCAATTGCTCCGACCTCTTCCTTTTTCCTGTGATGTCTGCTTCCACTTGTATATCTGCGGCCTTTGGGGGTGCTTGAACTAAGATATGGACGGCATCAGCATTGCGGTTCCTGAAGATGCCTTCCAATTGGCTCATAGATGCTAGGTGTCCTCTTTCCAGCAAGGCTTTGGCTGGTTCAATATCCCCATTCTCAATAGTCTTCACCTCCTCCGCCGTAAGCCACTCGTTGTTGTCTTTTCTGGCCAGGTACACCCTCAATTGAGCTGCGTTAAAGTCTCCGTAGATCTCCACGGCCTCGTTCTTGATCGTCTTCTGTAGCTCCCAGACGCGGTCAGTACCCTGGACGACAACGGGAAACGCGGTTCCCACCATACCCACGATCAGGCACCATAGCTCCAGTTCTTGCGGCTCTTGGGGCTCGGGTTCTCGCTCCTCCTCGCGCAGCTCCTGGGTGGGGGGCTCCTCTTCCTCCATCGTTGCTCGACGTGTTCAAATCGAGCTGAAAAACCTTAACCTCAAGGTTTTTTAGTATCCTGTTGAAGAACTGTCTATTGATTGGTTGATCAAGTTGAAGTGCTGTCTATTGCTGTTGTGGAACTTCAAAAGAACTTAAACTTGCCCAGTTCATTCATTGGCACTTCAGTCTCCTCGCGTTTGTCCAGATTCTTCACTTTCACGCATCGCTGCTCCATTTCTGCCCCTCCCAGAATTACAGCATGAGTGCTGCCATAGCGCCCCGCAGCCTGCGCCACAAGATAGCACGATAATACGAATCAGCAAATTCTACTCATTCTCACACCCAAACAAGGAAATCAAGCACCTTCATCTGCTTCTTCATATTTCCACGTCCATGACAGAAATGAACTGTCAGACCACGCTGACGGAGTGTCTAAGATGGAGTCAACACAAAATTATCAGCTTGTGGGTGAAGAGCATACTTCAGTAAGAAATACACTTAGCAACATGGCAGCCCACCTGCGTGACACGCATAGCTTCGTGAAGTACCCGGTTCGAATCGTCTCCAGCAAGCACAGGAACAACCTATATACATTCGCAAAGCAAAAGAAGCATCAGGCTTTGACAGTGGCCGTATCTTACTAGTACATTGAACGTACCGCAACGGAGACAGGCGTTTCGTTCGGCATCTCGCGAAGCAGATTCAACCGGTCAACACCTGCAGCCCAGCCCACACAAGCCGTCGCAGGTCCTCCAAGCGACTCAGCTAGTCCATCGTAGCAACCCCCAGCGAGCACTGCAATACCGCCGCCTACACCTTCCTCCGAGTCAGCATCGCTAGTTACTGGTCTTTCAACAAACTCAAACACGGTGTTGCTGTAGTAGTCCTGTCGAACGTCAAATTCGCGCAATCATAGTGAGCAACGCTTTCAAGTTGACAACAACGTAAGCGAAGATCCTACCAGTCCTCTCACAAGGCGGGGGTTTTGTCGATAGCTGATGCCCAACGCATCTAAGCCGCTAAGAACATTGTCAAATCGCTGTAGGAAACGAGGGCAAATGTTAAGCCGCTGATCACACCAAAACCAATGGCGTCCTATCCTGTTACCGTTTTGGCTTCTTCCGAGAGAAATTCGCTAAGCTGTGGCGCATCAACAATAATTTTCTGGTCGATCTCACTCTTCGAGTCCAAAATTCGGAGAACACTCCCACGTTCAAGACTGCGAATTGAAATGAGTTAGTTGTTAGTGTACCCAATGGCGACCAAACTGGTGCATCGCCTACGAACCGGTTGATGCTGTCCGATGATAGCTCGTCCTTGCACTTCGAGAAAAAGGTTTCCAACTCAGCACGATATCTTGCCCGGCTATAGCGATATCCGTAAACATGCACATACCATTTAGTCTCAACCGCCGTTCTTGTATATCAAGACGAATAGTGTTGCGAAGCTACCTTTCGTTATCCCCGAGGGTGTTTAACTCCAGCACGACTTTATCTTCAATGCCTAAGGCGCCCAATGCATCAGCAGCCATGGCAATGACCTCTGTGTCCACCGATGGACCAGAGGAGCCGACAAATTCCACGCCTGGAATATACACACGGTCTGCATTAGAACATCTTCATTACCCACTGCAACCTCCGGCATAACTTACCAAACTGCTGGAACTCCCGGTACCTTCCGCGTTGAGGTCGCTCGTATCTAATAGTATGCTTATGCGTTAGTAACCATCACTACCTGACTACTGCAATTAGCACACACCGGAACATGCTACCCGAATACGAGACCTTCTGAGGAAGTGAGAGCAGCAGGTTATTGCTCACTAGAGCCCGCATAATGCCTGTGACAAGAATCATCAGCAATTATCAGCTACGACCCATACACCACGGTATTAAGGCACCAAGGCATCTTACCGGCAGTTCCTTCGGGTCTCAGTGTCACACTCCTGCCCGAGTTGTCCTTAAACGTATACATTTCCTGTACCACGACTAGTTTAGTAAACTCCACACAGCATTGTTCTCTTCCATCACGTACCTTCATGACGATATCTGAGCCATCTCCGAGCGACCGCGAGAATAAGTCCGTGTACTCCAACAGCGGCGTCTGGATCTGCAAGATAATTCGTCATCAGTCTACCATTGACAGTGCATCAGACCATGGCACCGTACCGATCGGAATCCGTAGCGCTCTACTGTGCGCTGCAGTACGTCTATCACCTCTCGGTGCTGCTTCGAGTCTTCAGCTAGAAGATCGCGTGTTCCTCTCACGCGACTGACAGCCTTCGCCTTGGCAGCCACCGCCATCCAGCGCCGCGTCTCGCTCTGTCGCACAGGCCGCACCCTCAGCCCCAGCATTTTCAGAGTTGGCCAAAAGTCCAATCCTCTTGATGCGCATAACCTATTGAAACGCATTGAACCCATATTAGTTTTAGCGAATCATACTTCTCTGGCTCATCTGCTGGTGTAGAACCACACCAACTGTAATTTACTGCAGCCTGTAAAGCGACGCCAGAACACGATGAACGCGGAGGAGACGCGTGCGGAGCTCAAGCTCGTGCGCCACACGCGGCGCTGCAACGGGCGCGATGTGTGCTCATGTATGCTGCGTATGGAGAGCGCGTACTTCCAGAAGAATCTGGCTGGAAAAGCTGCCGCTAAAAAGCGCCGAGTGGACGTCCCCGCTCCGGCGAAGAACAAGGCTCACAAGTACGAGCGCGTGACCAACATTCAGCAGCTCAACTACGAGCTTAAGCTTTATATAGCAGCTTTCCTGGATCCTCCTGCGCTCGGAAGACTTGGAATGGTGCGTCCATTTGCAAAGATATTGAAGACGGCTGAATTGCTGACGTGCTGTGGCTTGTTGACAGACCAATAAAACCTTTAAAAGCGATGTGGATGTCATGGCCAAGCAGGCCATTGGACAGTTCCTGGCTGAAGTACAACCGGAAAAACTGCTCAAACAAGAGAGGCCTAAGAAAAACGAGTCGTGGTCGCAGCTCCTGCACAACCAGTTTACGTGTGTGCACAAGCTCTTCGTCTACTACACAGGCTATAAGACTGGTCCAATGAGGCAGCAATTCGCGCACTGGGCGTTTGGTGTCGTGTGCGTGGATCCGAATGAGCCACATCGAGTCATACTGCCAAATACATGGACGTTCCATGGACACAACCCATGGCAGCGACTGCGAGGCAACGGAAAAGGGGGCGAGTGGCAACTCACGAAAAAGTACGCTGAGAATAAAGCGCCCACTGATTTCTTGGAGAATGTCAAAACGTGGGCGAACGCATTAAAGCCCGGATCCATGCTAACGATCGCAGTAAGTTGCTTATTATTGTTTGCATATTTGGTATCCATGTTAATACTGCCTATTGGTGCGATACGAATAGTATCAAAACGCTGGCTCAACGCAGCCGGCGTGGTGGGAGGCGCAAGTTTGGTATGTCTGGCGTGGAGACGGCAAGCAGTGTAAGCACATCTACTCACTGCAAACAATGTGGTACTTAGTACATACTAACGTGTATACTTGCAGATCCTGCACACGTGTACGATCCTGAAACTGAAACTCGCATAGAAGTTCATCCAGATGGCTTGGAAGAGCACTTTAGAGTGAGTTCTATTGTGCACCGATCTGAAGTGAAGTTGGGACGCGACTGACATGCTAATCCTGGTTGTGTTTTGGGCAGACACACCCGTTGCACGTTATTGATGTTTCGACTAAGCCCGGGGCGTTATGCCGGCGATGCACAAGTCAGAACAGGACGTTCAAGTACTGCCACGTAGACAAAGGACACCCAATGTTGTAAACAGTTGGAGTGCTCAACTTCCTTTAACTCGGACGCTCAATGAACTCATAGCAGGTTTAGACCTCATAGCTTTCATCTATTCAACCCCGAAAAATAAAAAAGAAACTAGACTAGGTAGAGGCTGAAAGACTACACGGCAATGACAGATTGCCTTCGAGGCCCAGTGATCTTGGAAAGACCAGCCTTGAACAGACTCTTCTTCTCCTTGGCATTACCGCGTCGGAAGCGTAGTACAAGAGGGCGTTTCGCGTCATTCAGCGCCCACAGCGTGTGCTTAAGACCAGCATGCTCGATATTGGCGTTGCCGATTGCAACAAGGCAATCACCCGGATTCACAGCAGCTGCTTGGCCCTGACTGCGACGGACGATTAGACGCGGAGATCGCTTCAAGCTCTCAATCTTTGGCGCCTACACGTAGCAATAGAACAACGTTAGGAATGGCCAGGTCAATGCGACTATGATCGAACGTACCAGCTGGAGGCCAAGAGGGCCCTTGCGACGAATGGTAACTTCGTACTCATTCGCCTTGGCAGTTCGCAGTGTTGAAACACTGGCAACTCCCATTGCTACGATCTTATAGACGCCAGTAATACTCGTGACTGCCGGGTGCTCAGCCACCTCCTGCGTCGTAATCGTTTCATCAGCTGAAAACTCAGCCGCTCCTTCTTCATCCTCTTCCTCTGTGGCTTCAGGCACACGCTCCGTAATCTCTCGAGCTCGACTGGAATCGCATCGTGAGCAATAGCAATTAGCACTTCTAGTGCAATGTATCCAGCATATAATGTACAACAAAAACGTACGTTGTGGATCCTCTTCGCGCGACACTTGCAGCCTTGTCAGATTTAGGAGCTGGCCTACAAAGAAATATCACAGTGATCGTAAATACACGTACATACCGTATCAAACATAAGCAATTGTATAGCTACTCACCTGGCCGAACTAGACAATTGCTTCGACTTCTTCGCGGATCGAGAGCTTTTGAGCTCCTTTAGAACTAAGTTATTTACGGTGCCCATTGACACTGTCGTTCCTGTGTCCAGGTTCTTCACGCACAAGTTGCTTTCAGTAGCCGAGGCCGGCAGTTGCATAGGCGTTGGCTCGTATTTCTCGTACACAATACGATACAGCGATGGATGGTCTAGTGTTTCCACGTCCAAAGTGATCGTGCCGACGTCACCGGGAGGAATGCTAAAGGTCTTGGACACTTGCAGCCATAGTGCCACGTCTGAGTTCATATCAACAACGCGGATGCGGTCCAGTGGGCTATGCCCAGGAGGAGCTTGGAACGTGACCTTTAGAGGCTTGCCGAGATCACAGCTCTACGAAAAAAGAAGCGAATCCATACACAGTTAGGCTCATGACTTATCTCAATAGTCATCCACATATCTCAATAGTAATCCGCATACCGATTTGCACTTGACGCTGTAGCCAGTCTTTTCAGCTTGACGGCGAAAATAAGCCCAAGCAGCACACACATTTTGCTCGTGCTGCAGCTGCTCTGTGTGCTGCAGCAGACTTTTAGCACGTGCCACTTTCGGGATGTTGAAGTCTTCAGGGCCGTATCCATAGGGGTTAAACTCGACATTGGCCCCGCGGCGAATAAGCTCCGCAGCAACATCGTCCGCTCCACTGGCGCTAAATTATTCAAAACAGAAATGGTTAGCATACAAGTAATATCCCGGTAAGGTACACAGCATCCAACCTACCAAGCGTGATGCAAACAGCTCCAGCCAAGCTGATCCTTGTGGTTCATATCACAACCTGCATCCAGCAGAATAATTGCAATGTGAAGACGAGCGTCGGTGTCACACTTGGTCGCTAGCATCACGAGGTTGCGCTGGCGGCTGTCCAGGTATTGCACCTGCACCCCACGCTCGATCGCAACCTTTACACCCTCCACGGATCCAATGCGAACAGCGTGCAGTAGCGTCTGAAGCAACGCCGCCTTCATAAGACGCGTGATCTGTGTGTTTGACTGCATGGCTCGTGCACGCCAGCTCTTCGAAGCCAACGGAACGAACGGACGGCGAGTGACAGAAGTTGACTCTGCACTTCTCGCAGTAGCAGGCCGAGCTGTAAGCTTCTTCTTCTCCTCCTTCCACGAGTCGTCACTAGGTGTTTCCAACTCTGGCTCGTCCTGCGACTTGGTAGCAGCAGGCTTCTCCTCTTCTAGCTCAGAAGGCTTGACAACCTCCTCCTTCTTCTGAATTTCAACCGTCGACGCCTTTTCCTTCAAGTTTCCAGTCTCCTCGCTCTCTTTTCCGTCTTCCGAGGCGACGTCGGCTTCGTCGCTCTTAATCAAGGCGTGCTCCTGTTCGTCTCCGTTAGTGCCGATTACTGCCGTTTCTTCCTGCTCCAGGGTCGAGTCGTACGCGCTGGTCGACGCCTCGTCGCTCTCGCTTCGGTAGTTCTTGTCGCCCTGCAGACTGGCCTCAGGCTCAGCAGCAGAGTTACTTGCGACTGGCATGACCTCTGCTTGAGGGGACGGCATGGGCACGACAGAGGCTGGTACCCACGAAATATGGTCTTACCGGCACGGAAAGAGTCGATGGACTTCCTCCTGATGGACGCACGGTAGACACGATACTGCCGACTGCCAGGCGTTGGCGACGCTAGCAAATTTTTCCTTGACGAGTCAGCAGCACTTGACCCAGCTGTTACTGTGGCAAACTGATCAACAGCATGATTTCAAAAGCGTACAGTAATTGCTGTTACAGTGTAACGGATAATCTTGATAATTAATATGTTTAAAAATATTTCAGGTTACAAATTGTAAAAAAGCATTTTGCAAACCTTGTAATTTCAATATTTGGATAGAAATGTAGAATGACATTGATACTGTAACGATACTATCAAATAGACTAACATACAGATTTTTATGATGCGACCACAAGATGGGTGCACTGCATTAGGCTGGGCGGTCCCCACCGATAAATCGATCTGTTCATTGAGCAGTGTTCGAGCAGGATCCGCTAGCGGCGCTGCCAGCGTCGGATGTTGGTTATACAGCCCTTTCACTGCTCCGCTTGTTGCATTTATGATCTCTACCACGAGGAAACGCTACGTGGCCATAGCTATTTTCGTGCAGGTCAATTGCCGTTGGAAAAACTGCTCAATATGTCCGCACTAAAGTTTGTTAACGCAGGAATAGCGTCCAGCCGATCTTAGAACTGGCAGAGCTTCCTTGGATATGCGGATCAGAAGGTGAAGGTGGTGGGCCCCTGGGGTCTACAATTAGCACCAGCAAGTTTGCGGTGTCCTTACTAAGGACTCCTTAGTACATCTTTCAGTCCTCACTTTGCATTTCGCTTAGTCACACGTAGTCAAGGTCCTCGGAAGCGAACACGATGTACCTCGACGACGATTGCTTCCACTCCAATATCGCATGCGGACCCAACAGCCTCGACCCAAAGCTTGTGGCGAAGCTGGTGAATGTGAAGCCTAGCATTCGCACGAGCAATGCTACGCGGTACGTGCTGCAGTGCTCTCTTGCCAAGACGGATCTCGAGTGGTCAGTGGAGCGCAGATACTCCGAGTTCCGGGAATTGATGCTGGTGCTGCACTCCTTCTTCTTGCGTCGTGGAGGTGGTGCTCGCCCGCAGTGCTTTGGCTGCGCGTGGTTCACTCAAACCCTACGCAGCTACTTGTTCCCAAGACGCCACCTCTTGAATTCGCGGTCTCCTGACGTTATCAACCAGCGTCGTGTTGGGCTCCATCAGTTCGTACAGATACTGGCATCCCACACATTTTCTGCGGTTCCCAAGTGCATTGCCTGCGCCAAAACCATCTTCCCAGTCGTTCGGGACTTCTTCCTCCAAGGCGCTGTCCTTCCTAATAACCTTAGCTTGGATACTCTGAAAAAGGCGTTGCAAGCCGACAACTTTTCACCCGTCTCCGATCCGAGTAAGAGCAAGATCGAGTTCCGCAAAGCTCGCTCGGTCTGGAAGGTCCTCCAGATGGAGAAGCCTGTATATTCCAAGGTCAGCGAGTACAAGCAGCAGCAACAGAAGTGCCGCAGTCTTCGACGGGCTGCCAGCGCGCCTGTGCCATTGGAAGATGGCTGGAGAATTGCTCTTGGAGCTTGCAACAACGTCAGCTGTGAGGCTTAAAAATGCAAAGTAATTTATCCAATCTACTACATCCTCTTCAATGTGTAGCCATGTGCAACTCCAACTGCCACCGCGAAACGTTTCACTTTTGCGACTAGCAAATACCGGTAAAACCGGTAACCAGCACATGGATGGCCATCATCGCAGCCAATGGACGCCATGGTGCACCGACCGATCAAGAAGCAGGAGTATCTCGGCGCTGTGACGCTTGTATCGTTCTCATCGGATGGATCGCTACTCTACGTGGGTGTAGGCCCAACTGTTTTCCTGTATGCTACTGCGACTGGCGAGTGTCTATGCCAGCACGACGTGCTGACGCGAGGAATTCTGCACGGCTGTGACATCGTCCGACTTCCAGACTCTACACCGGAGGCGTTTGTAGGCGCATTCTTCGGCCAGAAGCGGGTGTCGTGTTTCAAGGACTTTCCGCAGACGCCTGAGGCTGCTCACGGGCTCGAGGAACTCCCAGTGCTGGGCAAACCGAAAGTGTTTTGCGACTGGGTGTTCGATGTGCAGCTCCTGACGAGCGACGTTGCATCTGGGAACGAGGACAAGAATCTTCTTGTTGCAGTTGGATTGGCGCACAATTTTGTGCAAATATGGGACCCAGTACGCAACGATGTTCTACGCACCGTGCAGTGCTCCGCGCGCTGCATTTTGTACGCATTGGCATTTCACGGCCGATCGCTGGACGATCTTGTGGTTGCCTCAGGGACAGTGTTTCAGCAGATTTTGCTTTGGGATCCAATGGAGGACGGGAGTGAAGAGATGAACTCTGCTGTTGAGCCTACACAAAGGCTGCATGCCCACGATGGCGTACTCTTTAAACTGGCATGGTCATCAGATGCCCACTCGCTGACCTCTGTCTCTGATGATCGCACGGTACAATTGTGGTCAAACAAAGGAAAAATCACAGCTGAAGAGCTTCATTTACCAAGATCATCGACACGAGCTGAATTACTTGCGACTGAATACTCTCCAGTGTTCCGGTCTTGGGGTCACACGGCGCGCATTTGGGATGTATCGTTTTGGGAACACGGTGTGGTGACCGCGAGCGAGGATGGTCTTTGCAAGCTCTGGGATCTTGATGGCAACTGTGTCTCCACTCTACAGGGACACGTTGGCAGGCACGTGTGGCGCGCAGCGGTCCACCCCTCGCTAAAGATGATTGCCTCGGGAGGCGGAGACGGCGCGGTGAAGCTCTGGGACGTCACACACCAGCTCATGTCTTCGTCTGTTGCTTCTGGAGATAGTGTGGTGTGTAAGACAATTCGTGTTCCTATCACAGCAACGTCTGCTACACCAAAAAGGAAGAAAGGCACGTTGTCATCGCACAGCGTGCGCAACATCGTTCTCAGCACCCAGGACAATGGCAAGGCAGCTTTTGTTGCCTCCGAGCACGGTGGTATTTTTCGTTTGGACTTGTCTTCACTCACAAGCGAGATCTTTTTTACGGTTCCTCGAACTGATGATGTTGGCGTTCAAACACGGAGTGGATTGTCGACGTTTGCAATGGATCATTCGGGCCGCTTCTTGCTGCTGGGCGAGGTAACAGGTCGCGTGTGCATCGTTGAGGCATCCACGGGTAGTTTGCTGTACTCCTGGATTAGCCAAAGCAACGTGCGGGTTATGAAGATTTGGTGGGATCATGATGGCTCTCTGTTCGTCAGTAGTGCCAGCGGCATCCTCTCTGAATGGAAGCCAACAATTCTAGAGGCCAGTGAAGACTTGGCATCCCCGTCGATTACGATGGAACTTGTTGCAACGTTCAAAATTCCTGCAAAGAGCTCGGTATCTTCTGTTTTGGTGGCGGACCGCTTGGGTATAACCAGGAATATTGTTGCGGGCGACGGACATGGCAGTGTGTATATGTTTCATCGCCCGCTCAGCTTGCCGGAAAGTGATGATCAGCCCAAGGCGGTGCAAGCTCCAGGTCTCGTGCTGAAAGGTGCCCACGGGCGTGAATTAGTGGCATCACTATTGCTTTCCCAAGAGAGCAAAGATACTGAGAAGCAGCACTCTGTCATGCTGTCGGGAGGACATGACGGGTACATTTGCTCGTATGCGCTGGAAGAAGATTCAGATGGAGCATTGACGGCGGTACAGGTGGGTCGTGAGTCCATTCGAGGGATTTCCACGGTCAAGCAGCTTTGGTGGAGCACATCTAAGACGAAGCCCGATCTTATGGTCTTTGGGTTCCACGCGGCACAGGCTGTTCTTCACAACTTCTCTGCGCAATATCGTCTATTCAACGTGGAATGTGGTGGTTGGCGCCGCCCTCACGCGCTTTTTACGACGGCGGGAGATTTTGCCTCTGCCTTGCCCGCACACACCTTTGTGTTCACACCGCCAGGGACTGAAAAGGAGGAGGTTGACATCAAAGTGCACTCGACTCTTCTGAGTCCGCGCGATGCCGCTGGCGTTCCCCCACGTTTCTCGAGATGCTCACTACATGACCACCATCACGGACGCATGACAACTTGTGTGGCATTTCTTGGACGCGAGCGGCTGGTTACCGCAGCAGAGGATAACAGCCTCATGCTTCATCGCCGTGGCCTCGTAAACCTGAAGAAGCGTCGTTGGGGCAGTGTGGCAACAGGAATTGCCCATACGACTACTGTTCGAGCACTCACAACGTTTCAACGCAAAAACCTCGATCAAGTCGAACACATCATTCTCTCAGGAGGTGGCAAGCAGCGTCTAAATATGTGGATAGTTCGCGGGGAAAGTGATTTGCTCCGCCATGTTTGTGGGCAGGAGCGTGCCGAAGCAGCTCAAGACCACCGCATTCTCGGACTTGCTACGTTTGAGATTCCCTCTGTGCCAGACGCGTATCGACTTGTGGCAGCTTGCAATTCGGAGGGATCTACTCAGCTATTGCTTCTGGATGCGAACCATGGCAACCTTCTTGAACTTGGTGACTGCCGTTCGGTTTCAAGAAAGCCCATTTTGTCCTGTGTGGGCTTTCAAGTTAGTGATGATTCGGTGGCTGCTGGGTTGGCTGTTGGCTCTACTGATGGTTTAGTGACCCTATGGGACTTCAGCGTGCTGCTTAAGGAGATCGCTTCGCTTCTTCTATCTGAGGAGCATGCGGGACAGTTTAAGAAGAAGCTTCAAGGATTGATTGGCGAGTTACAACCTAGTGGCAACTATTTGGCGCACGACATGGGAGTGAACTGCATCGACCTTGTCTCTTGCCAATGGAACAAGGAAGAGGGAAGTCTTGACGTGAGGCTTGTCAGTGGTGGAGATGATCAGAATTTGAGTATGTGTGAGCTGCGTTTCCCATCGTGCGAAGTGCTTTCCGAAGCTCGCACGGTGAATGTCAGTGGCTCTGCTATCAAAACTGTTGTTTGTGTGGATGGCAAAACGATTTTTGCCGCTGGATACGACCAGCGAGTGAGTAAGTGGGGGATTCATCACGACGACAATGGCACCGAGCTTGAGTGGCAAGGAGCTGCTTTTTCGGAATGCGCCGATATAGCTGATCTTGCGATTCGGCAAAACGAAGCTAGGACAGCTGATGAAGTCGTTGTCGTTGGCCAAGGCCTGCAGATGATGGAGTTCCAACGCGAGTGAAGTGACACGCTAGAACAACAACTCACGGATGCCATAAGCGAGTGAATAGAATTGCATGTATTTTTCTGGGGTTTCGTTACTAGGAAATATCCACATCGCCAGTATTAGAAGAATGGACCACGTAGCAGCAAATACTCCTTGTCGTCTTTGGCTGCCTGACAGCATTCCTGACTTCATCTTGTTACCATTTCTTTCAGAAAACGGAGCCTGAAAATCTGAAGCTGACAACCAGGCACCGCTCCCTAAAGAGCTCCCAATCCACCACTACAGGACGACGAAAAAAAATCTTCAACCAAAATCCAGTCCCCGCTCGCCAACACCACGTGCAACTATTGTCCAAAGGTGTTCTCGCCGCTGTAAGTGATGTAGAGAAAGCCGTCCACGTCCTTCTGTTCTTCGTAAATGTTTGACATCAACGCAGCTGAACAAACAAAAAGAAGAAGCAACGTCAAAAAAATACACAATACGTGTTGAAATACATTGGAGCCGTACCGGTTGGTGGGAGGACGTTGTTGATGAAGATGAAGATTGCCTTCTCGGGGCTCAGTTTGATGCGCTTTCGGATCACGTACACAAACTGACCGACTGTCAGGTCGGCTGGCACCAGATACTTTTTCTTGTCGATGTCTGGAATGTCGCTGCGATCCGCCTTCTCACAAATCACCTTCACCACCACCACAAAACATCGTCAGTGAAATAAATCTAATGCACACCTAACACACGACTGGGCGCACGTACCGGAATTCGGTCAGGGTACTTAGATCGGATGCGCTGAGCCTCGGCCTGGCGCTTCTCTGCAAACAGCGAGCACCGTCAAGCGTCGTTAGTGTTTCCCACAAAAGTCTATATCAGAGAAACCGTAAAGCAGCACGCACCAAACGCGTGTTCTTTCTTGAATGAACTCATCGTTGCTACGAAAAAGACTGGCGGCGTGATCTTCCTCTCGCTTGCGCTTCTCCGAGATAAGTTACGCCTACAGCAAAATCAAAACAGCAAACACAAGCATCGCCAGTTAGCCTCTTTCCCGCTTCAAACACGGTACCTCGTCACGAAGGGTCGCAGCGCACTATTAGCACTCCAAATTGCCACCCTGTGACCCTCAATAACCAGCACAATTCACAGGCAATGCACGTCTGCTTCCATGTGGGGTTGAATTCGCTTCGCCCGAGTTTTCGCGTTCCGCAGATCGACTTGAGCGACGAGAACTGGCGATGTACAACCGCCACATGAAAGCACACGTACGCATGTAGAGTGAGACCACGGCACGGGGTGGCGAGCGCCGGCCGGGCCTTGATCTGTGTTACTTGCCTTCGACGTTTCTTCTCGGCTTACTTTCTTTGTGTAAGTGGGGGGTCTGAAGGCGGAACAATCCAAACACCCACCCCTACGGGTAGGAACCTCATCTACTAGGAATTAGGGTGTAATTCGTCCTTAAAATAGAAAAGTACTGGTGTTTGTAAGGATAGAGCTTCGAGAACAGTACGTAATTCGTTCATAAAAGGAGGACGAGCGACCAACACTCTTGTTGAAGAAATGAATCAGAAGAATCTGCGATGCGTTGGCTCTCACATTGCGAGCTGCCAAATCACGTTGGTATCGGCGAACACAGGTACATGTAAGTAAGTACATGCACAGGTATGAATCATGCCACGATGTATTGTAGCCTATATCCTATTAGGTTTGGATCTGTATGTTAACGCCTCGCCAGCAGCAGCGTTCTCTGCAACAAGGCTAGAATCGATTCTATGAAGATGAAGTGGGCGATGACGCGCTGGGAAGAATGCTAGGGACTTGTAACAGATCCAGGAGTGCGTCTATCTCGAAGGTGACTGCCACGCTATTCGTAATAACCCCATCGAAATGGTTCTGTATGGCCCTCGCGGCGCACAGTCACCCGCCGACGTATCACATGGCCAAGCCGTACTGATGCAGCAGAATCCGCACGTCGACAGCAAATTGCTGTGACCAATAATGCTCGCATGCTGCACGGATAGTGGCCGCCAGCGTTACCAGTACGAGAGGAATGTAGTTGCATTCGTCGCAAGGCAAACCACGAG
This sequence comes from Phytophthora multivora, assembly GCA_001314345.1. Lineage (NCBI taxonomy): Eukaryota > Oomycota > Peronosporomycetes > Peronosporales > Peronosporaceae > Phytophthora > Phytophthora multivora. The sequence goes on along the minus strand of KQ473303.1, from coordinate 149,136 downwards.
TGTATTATTAGCTCAAGCGAACTTGCGCTTTGACGCAACGGACACAGGCAGCGCGATTGGCCACATTGACAAGTCTTCATCCAGCCTCGGTCTGTTGTTGTAGCAGGCACCACCCGTTGTCATCCACAGTGAGCCCGAATGCGTAAGGGCCAAGGATCAGGACGCCTTCAACGTCGTCATAGGCATACGTAGCGACATGGCTTGACTTGCATGGTGATAGTGTTGTCCACACGACTTTCTCCCCGCCACGCTGGTCGATCTGATTGGCTGAAAACCAGTGAGGAACGTTTCCATCGGATGAAATGAAAATAAAACCTCGATTTCTGCGAATAAAACCTCGGCGAGGGAAAACGGCGCAGTCTTTCTCTCGATCGGACGGGAAACCAATCTGCGATTCGCCCACACAACCCAAGACGCTTGGAACGCGCGAGTCGCTTCCTTCTTTCTCTTCGTGTAGGTGCCTCTAGGACTCACTTAGCGCCAATTGCGGCGCTCTACACTCCCCCTCTGTACCCCCCTGCTTCCTGCTCACTCTCCCCTGGCCGACCAGCTGGTAGAAGTGAGTGGATCCTCGATCTTTCTTCGGAATCCAGGAGCCGCGGAAGGGGAGAAAGGAAGGAGTGTGGCTCCATAAGCCGCCGTTGATACTGTGAGCTGACAGAATTCTTTTCGTCCTTCAGATTAAGCACCTTCACCCGTCGCTTTTTCTCCACATTCGCACAAGATGAACCCGGAATAGTACGTTCTAAGTCGGAACTGATTTATTGACAAGAAGTGAAGACCACGCCGTAACTGATACGTTCTTCCTGTGTGCAGTGACTACCTGTTCAAGCTGCTACTGATCGGTGACTCTGGTGTCGGCAAGTCGTGTTTGCTGCTTCGTTTCGCCGACGACACGTATACGGAGAGCTACATCTCGACCATCGGTGTGGACTTTGTGAGTACCAGGCTCTGTTTGATAGCAGAGGTCCAGTGAGGTACAATTTCTATCAGGATTGCTGACCTGGTATTTGTGAATGTGCCTAGAAAATCCGTACGATCGAGTTGGACGGCAAGACCATCAAGCTCCAGATTGTAAGCATCCAACGTTTAAGACTTGTTATCCAATTTAGTGAGAGTGCTGGACTAATGGTTGTGCCAATTCACTTGTGCTTGTGTAGTGGGACACGGCTGGCCAAGAGCGTTTCCGCACGATTACTAGCAGCTACTACCGTGGTGCTCACGGCATTATCGTGGTGTACGATGTGACGGACCAAGAGTCGTTCAACAACGTCAAGCAGTGGCTGCATGAAATCGATAGGTTCGTGATATGATACTTCAGGATTTCTTTAGCATTGGGTCCCGCTAACCGTTGCGTCACTGTAATTTTCAGATACGCCTGCGAGAACGTCAACAAGCTGCTGGTCGGTAACAAGAGTGATCTGACGGCCAAGCGCGTGGTAAGCACGGACGCTGCCAAGGAGTTTGCGGAGAGTTTGGGCATTGAGTTCCTGGAGACCAGTGCGAAGAACGCCGCCAACGTCGAGAAGGCCTTCATGATGATGGCAGCCCAGATCAAGAAGCGCATGGCTAACGCACCTGTGGCCCCCAAGGCTGGTGTCAAGCTCACGCCCGGCCAGCAGGTTCCGTCCAACGGCGGGTCTAAGTGCTGCTAAGCAGCGTCGTTTTGTCCGGTTTGCCTCACGTCGCGCGCCAGTTGATTTGTCTGCAGTTTAGTTCCGGAATCTTGTGCAGAGGCATAAGAGGCGCGGCACGGAGGTCCAGACAGGATAAAATCAAAGGGCTTGTGTGCGGCGCAGGTGAAAAGGCTGTTCGAGGATTCCGATGGCGTTTGGAAAGGAGTATCAGGTTGCGCTTATTCAGGTCTTTTCTGTGCTCCTCTCCTTGGTCTCGCCTTCTCGTTTTTGGCTTGGAAGGAGCGACAACGAATGCTACTCTGGTTAGTTGTGACCTTATACACCGTATATTCTTTCTCTTTTTTACAAGTTGCTTGTGTTGCGCATTTCCTTTCCATGGTACTGCTGTGGTGATCCATGTAGTAGGACGAAAGCATTTACTTGGCTGCTGGAGCTGCTCGGGAAAAAGCAGCTTGGAGCGAGCCTGCGTTGTTGTCTTTGTAAACGAGGAACTCGAACTCAGATTGCCGCTTGTTACGCTTGACTGATTGTAATATCCATTCTGTAGGATAACACTTCAGTAAGCTTGTACATGTGCTACAGGTTGGTGGATGTATATATTACCTGGACTCACGAATTTCATCTTGCCACAGCTCTAATCCATGCAAGACATGCAAAACATCGTTATCAGCTTCATGATATCAACCAGTACAAACTTGAATAACATACCTTGAGCATTTTGTCTGCCTTGGACCCGTTCAAATTGGAGCCAACCATGTGCGTGACGCGTGTGGACGTCAGCATTGAGCTAATCAAGCGCAACACCACCAGCAGTTAATCAACTGCAAATACACCGCAACATCCAAAGTCAAAATCGACATACGCCACATTGCCACCGTGTTCCTGCACCAGTTTAGCCAAGTAGTATCTGCAAAAGAGCAGCAAGAAGGTGTCACAGCCACCATATTTGATCACATGCGTGCAATCACCTACGAAGACACTTTGCCCGTGCGCCCGTTGAAAACAATTCGGCAGCCCTGTAGACAAACGGCAATGACAAGAACCAGCATCGGTAACCATAAGTAAGTCCACGCTCCACACCATTCAGCAAAAGCGAACCTTGAAAATACTGGACTGCACAGCAGGTTTTTCTGCTTTCGCTTTGTTTAATTGCAATTGCATGGCAAATGAATGATGCTGTTGCAGTTGATCATACAAACTTCAGAATTTACCTTCTTTCTTGCTGTTGCCACCTTGTGCACGTTTCTCTAGAAAGAACTGTTCTCGCTTCTTCTCGGCCCATTGCCTCCTAGTCTCGTCCTCTTCCTCTCGCTGTCGGTCGCTCTTCACCCGCCGCTCATTACGCGACGTCGGTCCGCTTGGCCCATTGACTGCAAACATCACTTTGCACTTTCGCCCAAAATGAAAATCAAATTTGGTTCATTTCGTGAGTCTCAATATTTGGTCACAATTGCGAAATAGTCCATCACACAATTCGTATCCGGCCACATCAGTCGAAGATGGAGTTTCCTGGCGGCATGCACGGCTCGACGGCTAGCGGACAGTTCACCTCACCGTACGGACAGCCGCACCATCAGCAACAAGTGCAGCCTCGTCAGGCCCCTGCGGCGAGCATCGACACGGAGCACAACGACATGATCTACGACATTCAGCTGGACTATTACGGCAAACGCTTGGCTACATGCTCGTCCGATAGAACATTCCGCGTGTACGATGTTTCCAAGGCTATCGTGGCTAATGGAGACAACGGTGGTAATCCGGCTGCAAAGGATGGTCGGGAAGAGCAGCAGGAGCAACAACTTCACATACTCCAGCATGTGGTACCTCTTGCCGACGACTCAGCAGCCCCCATTCACCGTGTGGCTTGGGCACACCCAAAGTTCGGTGCCGTGCTGGCTCTGGCTGCTCAGGACGGCAAAGTGTACATATACCGAGAAGAACTGGTCCAGCAGGGTGCAGGGGGAGTCGGGAACGTGACGGAATGGCGACTCAAACATGTCCACGAGTTCCACTCGCTGGCTGTACTTAGTGTGGCCTGGGCGCCGTACGAGTACGGACTGTGTCTGGCAAGTGCATCAGCCGATGGCCAGGTGTCGTTCCTTACCCGTATGCGTGAGGGATGGGTCATCTCGTCGAGCTTCCGGAACTCGGAAGAGGGCATGGGCTGTACGTCCGTGAGTTGGGCCCCTTACAACTCGTTGGGCTCGCAAGGCGCTCAAGGCCCTATCCAGCGCGTGGTCACTGGGTCATGTAACGATGCACTTACTATATGGCAGTTCGTTACTGCACCCCAAGAAGGAGGGAACCCTGGCAACAGCTACTGGGAAGTTGTGAATACTCCTTTGTATGGCCACAACGACTGGGTTCGCGATGTGGCTTGGGCCCCGAATGTTGGTATCCCAGCGAACGTAATCGCGTCCGGATCGGACGACCACACGGTGCGTGTTTGGACTCAAGATGAGGCTGATGGGGAGTGGGTGTCTACTGTGCTTCATACGTTCCGCGCGGCCATATACCGGATAAGCTGGTCACTAACGGGCTCCGTGCTTAGCGTGGCCGCTGGTGATGACGAAGTTACCTTCTGGAAGCAGCATAACAATCACGAGTGGATGCAGTTGTCTTCAGTGACTGACCAAGGGGCAGCTTTAATCACGAGCAACTAGATCTAACAGATGACCCCCGAGGGTCAGGAATCAGTGATCTCCAAAATACTAGGGACTCGACTGTGCATGTGTTCATTCACTGTCGCCACTCCGCTTTATTTATTCGTGTGTCGTTGCCATAACAAGCACCTACACATATCACGACGTATGATAAACGCGCATGGCATAGGATGCGACGTCTAACAACTGAAAGTGCTCGCTGGCGCCATCCACAAGCCTCTTGTCGGCCTCGGCAATACGCAGACAGATTTTGGCCTTTTGCACGTCGTTGATCTTGTCTAGTGCGAGGACATCGTCATTCAGCTGCCGCAAAATTGTAAGTACCGGGTATCCGGCGAGCAGGATGCTTTCAATGTCCGTCTTCATCTTTTCAAAGCTGTTCGAAGCCAGCGACACCCAAAATTGCTCCAGTAGCTCTGGCGGGGCAAGACCTGCCACAGCAATTACATCATCTTGCGACAATTCGTCATCTCCGCATAGTTGCTTGGCACTTTGCAGGTAGTTGATCGCCTTACGCAAGTCTCCGTTTGAGCACTCGAGCAAGGATTCCAGCACCGAGTCCGGCACATTAACGTGCTCTTCTGAGGCGATGAAGCGCACACGCGAAGCCATGGAGACCTTTTCCAGTGGGGCGAAGCGGAACTTTGCGCATCGCGAGGCCACGGGCTCAATGATGCGACTCACGTAGTTGCAAATGAGGCAGAAGCGAGTGACCTTCGAGTAGTTCTCCATCATACGACGCAGCGCAGACTGCGCGTCTCCGGTCATGGAGTCGGCCTCGTCTAGCACGATGATCTTGAAGGGCGGTAGGCCGCTGGCACTGCTGATGGCTCCCTGGGCGAAGCTCTTGACCTTCTCGCGCACTACTTTAATACCTCGATCATCGGACGCGTTCAACTCTAGGAAGCGGCCGTTTTTGCGGAAATCCGGGCCGAAGAGCTGACGACCTACTGCCACGATGGTGGACGTCTTGCCTGTACCTGGCGGTCCGTAGAACAGCAAATGCGGAAGCTGACCGTTGGCAATGGACGTTTTGAGCGTAGCCACTACATGCTCCTGGTGGGAGATCTCGTCCACGTTCTTGGGACGGCTGGAGGACAGCGACAGCAAGGAATAGCCATAAAAATGATGTATATAGGGAAGAGAGAGAGAGAGAGAAGCCATTAACGTACTACTTCTCCACCCAAGGCAGCACGGGCGCTGGGAGATTGGACTTCGACGTCGACGTCGAGCTGAACATGGTTTGCGCGCCAAAGGATATCTGTCCCAAAAAAGTATAAACTGAATTCGGACGTTTATTTACGTAAAACCGTTGAAACGACGTTAAAATAATTTCAGTCAAGAGTTAATCCTTTAAGCAAAATTCATATCGTACTTAATCTCTCGTTTTCAGTACTTTGTCTTCGGTCTGGTCCGGATTATCGCCACGTAGCAAATCGTACAGTCCGACGGACCTGGCAGAGTCAGCCAGCTCCTTCATTCCGCGTGTCCACATCTCGACCATGAGCGTATCCCGCGTGTTGCTGGTGTGCGTGGCAGCGCTGCTAGCCTTGCTGCAGTCTTCTCCTGTCATTGCGAAGCGTCTGGACCACGTTTCCTTTGATAAACCTTTCGACAACATTGACGGCGAAGGACTACGCCAGATCGGAGACAATTATATCTATGGCGGCGACACGGCCGTGAACCGCCACTTCGCTCGTCTAACGCCTGACCGACAGAGCAAGCGTGGCCACATATGGGGAAAGCAAAAACTGGCAGCTAAGGAGTTCGCTGCCGTGTTCACGTTCCGTATCAGTGGTCAGGCTAAGGCCTGGTTCGGCGACGGCCTGGCGCTCTGGCTCACTACCAGTCAGTATGTGCAGGGTGACAACCACGGCTTCATCGGTGAATTTAAGGGCATCGGCGTCGTGTTCGACACGTTCATTAACCAGGAGCACAGCGGTGGCCACAAGGATGTGACATTCTTTGAAAACGATGGCACTAAGACGCTTGACCAGCTCAATGACATGGAGAAGGTGGGCTGCATGGCCCCCGGCATCCGCTACCATGAGAAGAACGCCGCCTTCAGTCCGTCGCTCAATATGTCGCGTGCCAAGATCACGTACACGCAGGCGGACCAGCAGTTTACGATCCTGATTGACGCCGACGCCTCGGGCAACTGGGTCAAGTGTTACACCCAGCGTCTGAACATCGGTGATGACTGGCTGAACGACGCGTACATCGGTATTTCGGCCTCGACGGGTGGTCTGGCCGACAACCACGATGTCATCGCTTTCAACGTCTACGAGTAAGTTTTCGGTTCTGGCTTTTGTGGGGGTGGCGAGACTATTTACTTACTTTATGATGTCTTATAGTGACGTGATTGATTCGCTCGCGGCCCAAGAAGACGAGAAGCAACGCAATGCGGTGGACAAGAACCTCGAAGCTACACTCAGCAAGGGAAACAACGATGACAAGATGAAGTTGGTCAAGCGGAAGTACGCTCAGCTGCTTGAAGACTTCGAGTACCAGTTCACTGCTCTGAAGGAGTCTACGGAGAACACGATCCAGAAGCTGAAGCAGCAGGGTACGGAGGATGAGAAGCGTATTGCTGAGCTGGAGGCTTGGGCAAACGGAAAGGTGGTTGAGCGTGTGCACAGTACAGTGAATGCTATCCGCGATCAGGTGGACACACAGCTTGAAGAAACCGTGAAAGAAACGGCCGCCAAGTCCAGTAGCTGGAAGACTCCGTTCTTCATTATCGTGTTCATCATTGCCGGAGTCGTCGCTGCCGGGTACAAGAAGTACCAGGATCTTCGCAAGACGCACTTCCTGTAGGCGCCACGAGACTTACCGCTTGCTCAGTTGCACCGATGACAGACGCCGTCTGTCGGTCACATTAGAGACGGCAACGTGCAGATACAGCTAGGAGATGGGATCGCCTGTGGAGGGCCAAATGGTAGCTCGCATTCGTGTTTTTTGGAATTGTCGACTTGACCTACATAGTACTGAACTACTTGAAGTATGTGCAACGCTGGTTACGTGAGATCGGATTTGATATTGTACATCTATTAGCTCTACTGAGTTTGTACTGGGTGAGCCAGTAAAAGTGTTGTGAAGGAGCCATCACACATCAGGATGCGAGTTCTTCTTGTGCGTGCTCGCAGACGCGGCAAACACAGGACGGATCGTAGGGGACTTGCCATGGAGCAGGCAGGAAGGCGCCATAGCGGCAGCGCAGCGCAAACCAAGGCTTGAAAACAGCGTGACTCGGGTTAATATTGTCACGGTGCGCAAGGTAGAGCTGTACGACGGGCTCTAGCAGTGGTGGCTTTACATCCGCGATCTTGTTGCCCGATACGACAAACCATATTGCGTCGACGAGGAGTTCCTTTGGGAATTGGTTAGCTCGTGCCTTCAGTAGCAGGAGATCAGCAAAATACAGCGCTAGCTGGTGCTGCTGGAACTGCAAGCCATCAATGTCGTGCTTCTGGTTCTCATTGTCGACTTCAGCAAACATTCTTTTCTGAAGCAATTCCAGAATTGTAGGTGCCATAATGCGAAAGTTGAGAAGTTGCAGGACGTTGAGCTCGAAGTCGAGAATCTCGTTCCATGTCCACTGTAAAAAAAATTGACACAGCCATTAGTACTTATATCATGCGAAAAGGAAGCCTTTTCACACTTACGTTGCTAGAGTGTCTCCGTCGCTGCAGAATCTCTTTGATGCTCTTGTCGAAAATAGTTGTAGGCGTCTCGATAAACTTGACAGCGATCCACAAACACCTACATTTTGCAATCACGATTGCATCAGCACATTGTTTTTCATAACCTCTGTCGGTTTAAAGCACGCTTACGAAATACTCAGAGCTTCGAGTTTGAACACCGTAACGCTCTGAAGCTGCAGATAACGGTCCAACAACCCGATACACAGGTGCAGAGTCTCTCGAGAGAGCCCCAAGGCCGACGTGATCGTCAGAATGGCTGCTACCATTTCATCGCGGTGCGCTGCCGTCGCCGCTTCCTCCTTGTCAGGTTCCTGATTGTCTGTGACCCCCTCGTGGTCCACTGACGTCGGCGAATCTGTCTTGACGCGCTTCAGTTGGTCGTCGAGCTGCTGGAATGTTGGAGGTGGACTCTGCAACTGCTCAGTGCGAGGGCGTTTGCGATTAATGCACATATCCGCACTCTCGATACTAGCACTCTACGATACAACTATACGCATCAAGCGATGGGTCTCTACAGTAGCGGTGCCTGTTGCCAGCAAGAAGAGAACTGATGCGTCTACAGCGATGGGGTCATGCGCATTGTCGAGATTTTTGGCGCGAGCTCAATTCCGCGCGGGTTTATTTACGGTATAAATACCCACCAATCAAAAGCTCGTAAAATAAGATTCCACCAATCATTGCAATTTCGTTTTGTTTTGATGGTCGACATAATTTGGTTGGCGATACGCCGTATTTGGCGAAGACATGGCTGCCACCAAGCCGTCCAAGAAGCAGCGCGGCAAGCTGAAGGCCGTCAAGACCAAGAAGGAGACAGCCAAGACGCATGTAAAATTCGACGATGATGGAGAGAAGGTGGTGCCCAAGAAACGCGCGCGTGTGTTCAAGAAAAAGAACGCAGAGGAAGAGAAGGAAGGTGGCGGCAAGGCAGACCGCTCTCCGGAGATGATTCAGCAGGCCAAATACTACCTGGAGCAATGGCAGAAGCGTGACGAGCCCAAGAACGACGATGAGTTGCCTTGGAAGTTCAAGGTACGTTGAACTGATCGTTTGATCTGTTGTCGGGCTGTCACTTATTTGTTTGCGTGTGTATTGCGTTGTGGTGATGCAGAAAATCAAACAGCAATGGATTCTCCGCTGGATGTACGAGGCTGATGTTGTGTCGAAATCCATGTTCTCCGTTGTACTAGAGTATCTCAATGGTATCCAGGGTGCTGCACGCCAGGTTCGTTAACTATTTGGGATTTGTAAGGCATGGCAGTTATTGACAAGTTTTTTTTTTTTTTTTACAGCGTGTGATGGAGTCGGCGCAAGAAATCATTGACGTTGGTGTTCCAGCAAAAGAGGAGGAAGAGGCAGCGGCTGAGGAAAAAGAAAAGTTGCTCAGTATTAAGCTGGCCAGGAGACGCTACAAGCGTGCCCTGCAAATGGCCGAGCTGCTGGCTTAACTGCTCCACTGTAGAAACAAAGGTCTATTTTTGCTGTGCACACTGCCATTTTGGTTCGGCTGATGAGCTTCCAGATTTGTTCTGAAGGGAAGTTACAGGTAACCTGTATGGTCCGACACCATATCACGGAAGCGATCAAGAGAGCAGAAGCCGTCTGTGCTTTCACCTATAGCGAGGATTTCGCCATTTAGTCGAACACGAACGAAGAATTTCCCGTTCTCGTCTTCCAGTAGCTCCAGTGCGATGGCAGACGAATACTCGGGCCAAAAGCTGATGTCATTTGCAATTTCAGCGTCCATGGTACGGAGAACAGACAGCAGCGACACATCGTGCCCACTGTAAATTACGATCTTCTTGCTTTCGGTGTGGTCCCAGAGAGCTTTTTGCATCTGCAATGGAACGCATAGGACGTCAGTCACCTGCTCAAAGTGCAACAATAACGCAAAATGGACCCACCTCACGTAGCACGTTGTGCATCAAGCGTCCGGCTACAAGCTTCAAGATCGTCCGGTGCGAGTAAAACTGAAGGAATCACAGCACTTTGTCAGCCCCCACCACTACCAAGATGACTGCCAAGAAAACATGTTATTACCTGGTGGAAACGGAAGCCGAGGTGTTTTTCCGTGGCTTCACCGTGCACTTCTGTACCAGGAATGTACGGGGCCTGATGAGCACGACGGCAGACGAAGTAGTCGGCAGCGGTTAACCAGGTGAAAGGGACCTGGCCCGAGGCTACAGCCGGAAACAGCTTGCTCAACTCCTCTTTGACCGGCATCAATTCGTGTTCTCGCGCCGCGAACTCCGCGTTGTCTCTTTCCAATTCTGCCTTCATCTGCATGATCTCCGGGAAGAGAGGATAAGCTACATGCATGTACAAACAGCATCAGCTCACTATTACGTTTGAGGAAGAACCACGCAAAAACGCACTGTTGATGATATCCTTTTCCGGAGGAAGAACGCTCACTGGAGGGCTCAACTGGGGCTGGTCGCGTAGCATACCATCCAGCAGCGCTTGCACACTGAGTTGGGTGCGCGTGTACGCGTTGCTGAAGATCTGCACCTGCTCTGGAGTCACTTCATCTAGCTGCAGCTCCTCCTTCTCACAGAATCCTCGCTGTCAACGACCACATCAAGTCCATCAGTTCACTTCAAATCTTTCGAGGCAGCAATTTGTATCTTACAAGTCGATCACCACGTTCAGTCATCTGTTCAATGCCTCGAGTTGTCAAGTACCCAAACGGGCGCTGCTGGAAGGAGCTCTGAGGCTGAGGCTCACCGCCCATGTGCACACTGAACTTGGAGCGGAGTTGCGCAAGTTGCGTCGGCCCCGGTAGATGCCTTCCCCATAGTAGCGCCTCCTCCTCCTCGTAACGCGCATTGGCAGCCCCTTTGAAGATGTTAGTCAACGGGGTGCGGTCTCCATGGCGGTGCACCACCTGCAGTTGGCGCAGACGCAGCGCCATCGTTGACGCAGCAATACTTCGGCGCTGCAATCCCCTTTGTAGTAATCAAAAGTCTTCGAATACCCCTCATTTGGAATATAAAAATATATTCGTTTCTTCAGACGTCATACGTACCAATTTGAACATGGCAATGTATTTATAAAGTGCACGGGAAGTTGGTGCTGCAACTGCTTTAGCTTGTACTTAGCGTGGCTAGGTGCCACCTCCTCCGCTGAAACATGGCCAAGGAAGCCATGGTCGCGGCCGCTACACTGTCCTTGAAGGATGCTCAACGTTGTTTCGACAAGGTACGGCTATCGGATATCAAATTGAAGTGTTTTGTAGCCATCTTAAATGTTATTTGCCATTTGTTCTGCTACGCAGGAGCGACTGACGCTCCTACGTGACCTTGAGACGTTACGACAGCAGTTGGTGAAGAAGGACCAGGTTGCAACTCGTGCGACGGCTGCAGCGAGCGCTCATACGATCCAGCTCAAGCGCGAGATCGCTACGCTGCAAACAGCAATGGCAACTGTAGAAGCCGACCGCACTAAATTCCATGAGCAATTTACACACACAAGCTCACTGCTTGAGACCGCACTAGATCAGCGTCAAGAGGATCAAACGAAGCTCTCCAGGCTGAACGAGAAGCTGCGTACAGTGGAGAAAAAACATGAGGAAACGGTCGAGTTGATAAAAAACGAGTCTGCGTCCAGTGTCCGATCTACTCAAGAGGAGCGTCAGGCATTACGCGCTAGAGTTGAGCACTTGAGGGGCAAGTTGGAAACGGAGCGGAAAGAATGGCAAAATCTGCACCTCCCAATGGCGGACGAGCTCCAAAAGTGCAAGATGCGACTGCAGCTTGTCGACAAGGAGCTGCAAGACGCACGATATCGCGAGCGCTCGAGCTTCCAGTTAAAAGAAAAAATGGGAGGTGAAGTCACCGTTTACAAGCGGAAGGTTGCAGATTTATCAACGGCGTTGCAAGAAGCGCTGCATGCGAAAAGTGAGATCAAAGCTGAGCACGCGCTGATGGTACGGCAAATGAAGGATAAATGGCGGGAGGTCCTTCGGAATCACCAGCACTCCAAGGAGCAACTAATGATGCTGCAAGAAGATTACAATGGTTTATTTCGCTCGCGTACGTGCATCGAACAGCAAAGCGAGCAGCTTTACCAGGCCATGATGCAAATGAAGACACGACATGAGCAAATAGTGAAGGCTAAGGAGCAGGAGTGCTGGGAAATCGAGAAGAAGCACAAAAAGATGAGCGTGACGTGCTCCCAGTGTCTAAAAACCCCTGAGCAGAAGCAACAAGACGATCAGATTAAGTTGGATGCCGTTCGTGAGCAGACGCGGCTTGAAGTCACCAAGAACTTGGAGCTTGAGCGCTGGGATCGCTTCCAAGAAATGAACACCAAGTACTTGGATACATGCAAAGAGTTACAGGCTGCTGTCGAAAAATGCGAAGTGCTACAGGGGAAATGCAAGTCAGTAACTAACCAGCACCAAGAACTTCAGGAAAAGGAACAGAGAGTGTCAAGTATGTTGAAGGAAGCTCAAGCGAAGGTGCGAGAAACGAGTGCAAAACGAGAGGAAGAGATTCAGCAGATGGAAGTGACACAGAAAACAATGCAGGACCTGGTCGAGAATTTGACCAGCTTGACTGCGGTGGTAAGAACGCTGAATATTGGAATGCGTATGCTGGACAAAAGAAGTCAACGATATGGTGGTCACGTATTTGAACAGACAGCAGACCAAAGCAAGAAACTTCAAGAGCTTGAAGCAGCTCGTCTGGAAGAGGTATGCTTCGTTTTATCAAGCGAAAACTCGACGAATCTAACTGTGCAACATTTGTTCAGCGCCAAAGCTTGACTGAGCAACTCCGTAGCCTGGAAGCGGATAAGCAATCTATCACTCAAGATCACGAACAGCTTACGCGTCGATACGAAGAGTTCGTCGCTCAATACGAAGTGTTAAAGCAAGAAAAATCAAAGCACTGGAACGAAATTGTACAGGCGCAGCTGAGTGCGAACATGCTAATTGAGGTAAGTCAAAGAAGGCTGATGCTGCTGCAAGGAAACTATCGGAGATAACTCACTATATTATGATCACCTGTAGGAACAGGCTCACACTATCGATGACTTGTTGCAAGTGAAGACTAACGGGACCAACCTTTCGCCGTCAAAACTGAATGAGTCACCAAATCGTGATTTATCCACAGGCCCAGCAACTGATTTCGTCTTGTCCGAGCACGCTAGCCTTGTTAGTAGCTTACGGCAAGAGTGTGAGGCCTTACGAGAGGAAGTAAATCGACTGAAGGCCAAATTTCAAGATGAAAAAATAACTTGGAAGGGAGACAACGAAAGCGAACTGATGCGAGAAGTAAACACCTTGCAGCTAGAGCGACAGAAGCTGAAAAAGAAGATCGAAGAGCAAGCGCTTACAATTCACGAACTGACCCTTCAAGAAGAGGAAGAAGAAGAAGGCGAGGAAGAGCAAAGTTTCGCATGCAGTAGTGAACAGGTGACCAGCAATTTTGATCCAGGCGTGTCATCCTGTACGGATAGCAGCGTAGCGCCAGGAGCTTGGTACGATACCGACCATCAAATGCCTCCTTCTCACAACGCAGTACATCAGCAACTCGATGGATTCTGGTTACCACCTCGTTCTCGGTCTTCTGACCGCACGAAATTCTTGCCAACAGCTCGACAAAATAGCCGCAGCCCCTTTAAAGTAAGCTTGCTTGATGTTTGAAATGCAATTAATCTAAACTTTTAACGTGACGGATTCGAGAATAGCTAGATAAGCAGCGTTGGCAGTGAAATGAAAACAGTGGGAAGGAACTCGACAGTACGTCGAAGTAGCGTATAGCTTCCCGTAAGCGTCGGTTTATTTGCCTCTGCACTTGTCGACGAATTGCAGTACATGTAACAGCGTCACAGCAACTTCTACTTTGGGTAGTTTGAAGGAGTAATTTCCACATTAAAAATCCTCTGGATGCAGTGCCGCTGTTTTTGCAATCAAGCACCACGCTTCAAGCGCACCGAAATGATCCCAGGATACACTGGTCGGTTGCCCCTGTCCCAGCTGTACATTGCGTCGCACAGGGAGTCCGTTGGTTGGTTCATCATCAATAGACGACGCTGTACCCGAATGCAGCGTCTGGGAACTCGTCAACGGCAAAGCAGAGCGACACAAATCGGTCTTGTAGCTCGCGCGACGGCCACCTTTCCTGATGGTGCAGTCACTGCATTGCAGTGCACCGTGCACTGAGCCAAAACGCTAAACGACCGCGACTAGAAACGCGTTCAGACTTCTTTACATGGGCATCTTCGGCTGTGCCTAGGGAAAGGCAGCGGCTGATCCTGGACCCTGCGTGTTTCTGTAGTTTAACGCAAATTGTGCTGTATTCGCGACCAAAGTCGCCGTTGCAGTTGACATAGTGTCGAAGCAATCGAATTACGCACCCGAAGGCTCCGCGGCATTTGACAATCCCCAGATCGCCCATCGTTGCTCACCGAGAAAGCGAGCCAGACCTCTTTGTTGTCATGATCAAAAGTTTGAGGCAAAACGGAGGGCGTCCTGCATGATTAAAATTGAGCAATTGATACCGCGGGTGCAGCTTGTCGCGGTGCTTTAGCTGCAGATTTCTGCCGTGCAGGATAGGTAACTGCCAGTTTAGTGTGTGCAAAGTTTCGCAGTGCAAAAAGCACATAAGCTTATGATCTGTATTTTATTTATCGCAAAAGGCCTAGTGCAACAACATACGTGTACTCGATCAATAAAATGTGGAGTGCTTGGGCGTGTCCGTGTAAAACGCAGGTGGAGGATCGATATGTTCCCGAAGCGCAGACCCACCACCATTGTTGAGCCCAATGTTGGCACTGCATGGAGGATAGCCGTACCGCGCGTTTCTAGTTGACCGAAATTACATACAGAACATGCGTGCAAACCGCCACCTTCCCTTCACCATCGCCGTCCCGTTCGGCAAACATCGCTGGTATGGCGACAAAGTGGTGCCGACTTCGGTTCGACGGCATCCCACCGCTTTCATTCTCCATTTTGCTTCTTGCAGTGCGTCTTCAAAGCATGGATCGTACTCGGAAAGAACCTGGGCGTGGTAAGCCCAAAGACGACCTAAAAATCACCCCAGCCAAGACGCAGGCGCTCATTGACGTCTCCACGCCGTCGCCCAATGCCCCTCGCTTCGGTGATAAAACGGCTCCAATGATGTCGACAATGATCAACATGAACCAGAACCCGCCGCTCCGAAAGCCGGCAACGGCCAATTTCATGGACAGCAACCAGTTCATGTCGATGAACTCGACTTCGACCCACGTAGTGGGCAACTGCAGGAGCCATAACCGCCGCTCCCGTCGCCGTCGAGCCAATGTGGACGCCATGATGCGCTCGAACACGGTTCGTCAAAGTTTATCAGCCTCTCAGGTCTCGGGTATGTCAGCGACGTCGAATTCAGCCCGGAAGAAATGCCGCGTTGCGCCACCAGCAGGCAAGGACGATATGTACGGCCCTCCGCCCGGGAGTGACGTCGTGACCGTTCCAATCCCCGGCGACTGCAACTTCGAGCAGAAGTATAACGTGGCCATGAGTATGGACGAGAAAGCGTTCACACCCATGGAGAAGCTCGAAGCGCTTCGTGACGCTATGGGCAATTTCACGGACAACAATGGCTACATCGAACGAGAGACCTTCTCACAGGCTTTTGAAGTGGACGGCAATGAATTCGACGGCTACGCTACCAGCACCGGCACGGTCGATGGCAATGCCATCCTGATTGACGCTGTGATGAAACTCGGAGTGAACGCTCACGAGAAACTACGCTTCATCTTCGACACTTTAGACCCAGATAACACGGGGTATGTGGTTGAGGAGCAGGTTGTCCAGTTGCTGGAGTCCAACTTCTCCAGTGCGAAGATCGATGTGGTGGGCATGGAATTCAAAACGGTGGCGAAGCTCATGTTCCGAAAAGCTCGTGTTCAGAATGACGCCATGACGTTCGAACAGTTCTGTGGGGTATTCGAGCCGTACGTGACAGACTCGTACCATCTCGAGGAGGCGAAACCCGTGTACTCCGCCCCCATTCGCCCCAAGAGCAAGTTTGGCCAGTGGTACAGCGACAATAAGCTCCGTATTTGGTGGCTCTTCTTCTACTTCATCGTCAACAACATCGCCTTCTGGGTCAAGTGGTTCATGTACGAGGTGGACCCAGCGATCGGTTGGGGTCTTCGTATTGCCCGTGCCAACGCGCAGGTTGCCATGCTGAACTGTGTCTTCGTTCTACTTCCGATGTGTCGCTCGATCACTCAAGTGATGAAACGAAGCAAGTTTTTATGGCGCATCATCCCGTTCGACGACCACATCGCCTTCCACAAGATCTCGGGCAGCGTCCTGCTGATCGCTGGTCTCATCCACACCATCGCCCACGTCTTCAACGAGATCTACCTGTATCTGATCGCCACCCCGGACGAAGTTAAACGCTCAATCTTCGTGACTCGACACGTTTCAACCTTCGTGAACGGTGAACGTCCTCCGTTCACGACGATGCTACAGGCCCTCCCGGTCTGGACGGGTGTGATCCTTTTGGTGATCACTTGCATTTCGTTCCCTCTTGCTGCGATCCCCAAGTTCCGCCAGGGCAAGTTCAACCTCTTCTGGTACTCGCACATGCTCTTCGGACCCTTCTTGATCGTGCTTGCGTTCCACGGAGCTACGTCGTGGCTAGCTCGTTGCTCATCGTACATCTGGATCACTCCTCCGTTCCTCATCTACCTGATTGAACGTCGCTTCCGATATGCCAAGATGTTTGCTGCTCCCGTTCGCATCATGGAAGCCATGGAACTTGATGGCACCGTTGCGTTGTTCATTGAAAAACCCCGTCGATTCGTCTACAGACCCGGAATGTACCTGTATCTTAACTGCCCACAGATTTCTTCCCACGAGTGGCACCCGTTCACGATTTCCTCAGCTCCTGGTGACAATTACATCAGTATTCACATCCGTGTATGTGGTGACTGGACGGATGCCATTGCCCGAGTCATTGCGGACTGTCACGCGTGCAATTTGCAGTACCCCGATGTGTACTTGGACGGCCCGGTTGGCGCTCCGACTCAGGATTATCATCGCTATAAGACCGTGATTTGCATTGGCGGCGGCATTGGTGTGACCCCGTTTGCGTCGATCTTGAAGGATGTTGTTCACCTTTGGGAGGACAACCGTTGCTTGAATTGCAACCATGTGCGTCACCCGAGTTCTTTCCAGATTCAGAAGCTCTGCTTCCATTGGGTGACCCGTGGGCAGGAATCGTTAAGCTGGTTCGAGGGCACCATGAAGCAGATTGCTGAAATGGATCGTGACAACGTGATCGAGACCCACCAATACTTGAGTACGGTGGTGCTTGGTGGCGAGGAGAACACGTCGCAGCTCAAGATGTTCCAGGAGTTTGTACATGAACAAACAGGAAAGGATTTCGTATCCGGAATGGACACGAAGCAACTCACGCACTTCGGCCGTCCCGATTGGGACAAGGTCTTCTCGGAGGCCAGAGCTAAGCACCCCGGTGAGGAGATCGGCGTCTTCTGCTGTGGACCTCACGAACTGGAAGAAGTGTTGAGCAACGTGTGCAAGAAGTACTCGTCCTCGAAGGCTGAAGGCACCATCTTCGACTTCCACTCGGAGAAGTTCGCCTAAGCAGCTTCCTCCATGTTTTCCACGTCGATATCCCTGCTGAACGAAAGTGGGCGTACGTATCCCTGTCTTTGATCGTAGTCGCAGTATCCTTTTATATAAGTGGAGTTTATACACGGTTTGCTTTTTAAC
Organism: Phytophthora multivora; assembly: GCA_001314345.1. NCBI lineage: Eukaryota > Oomycota > Peronosporomycetes > Peronosporales > Peronosporaceae > Phytophthora > Phytophthora multivora. The sequence goes on along the minus strand of KQ473303.1, from coordinate 131,405 downwards.
TTCTTCTTGAGCCAGCAACAAGATCCACGATCTAGGGGACAATATGACGGGTGTGCGAGTTCAGATACGACAGCTCAAGTTCAAACATGGAGTCCCAGAGCTTGCCGGTCACAAATACGTGACGTGTCACCGGATCGTAGGCAATGCCATTCATCACGGCGTCCTGCTGATAGGGCGACATCTTCATGGCCTCAGTGTGGAGGTTGGGCACCATGTTGGGTATCCAGTCCAGGTCGATCTGTTCCAATACGTCCCCCGTCTCGATATCAATCCGCAGGATATGGTCCTCGAACCACACGTTGGCCAACAGCTCTCCCTCCACGTACTCTAGCTCGTTCACGTTGGTCACAGCCTTGCCATCTTTCCGCACGGTGATACTGTGATGCAGCTTGAAATCGTCGTGCGGATCGAAGAACTGCACGTTGGCAGAGCCGTCGCTGGCAATGAGGAACTCTCCGTCTGTCGTGAGTCCCCAGCCCTCCTTGGTGGATGTCGTGAGGGGAAACTGACCGACCAGTTGGAAGTCATGTCGTGACAGCGCCAGCACCTGCTCCGCCTTGTACGTCAGCGCGAACAGCTTGTCGCCCAAAACGGTCACGCCCTCTCCGAAGATGGCGGAGTCGAAGCGGAACTCCTGCAGAAAAGGCACCGACTGTACAGCGCCCGCCTTAAAGAAATCGGGCTTGAGGTCCGACAGTTTGTACTTGCGAATGAAGGACTCCCCATGGAGGCCTGTAGATTCAATAAGGGCGCCATCATCAAACACGAGTCCCTCCGTGAAGGCGCTGGCGTTGTGCGGGTGGATGGTCACCAGACGCACAGCTGTGGGTTGCAAGGCATCGCCAGTCGCGCCAACGCGGCTGAGGCAGGTCAGCAGCGCCGCCAGGTGAAGCAGTCGGCTGAGCATGGGGGGCACTAGTGGATCATCGAAAATGGGCATAGCGTATGGTGAAGAGGTGCACTAAAAGGTGGGAAGAAATAGCCAAAACGTAACCTGTACCATATTATAATTCTGTTATTTGTGATGTATATGAAATGTAAAATCAAATAGTGGGTGGATGTTTTATCACCTGTACATAACGAATGTGCGTCGATTTGGCCGGTCTCAACAAGTTGAGTTCCGCAAAAACATGTTGGCTTTTACTGTGCGACGTCTTTAGCTCACAGTGATGAAGGTTGCACCGCTGTAACAACCTTACAGGATCGCCACTCCTCTTCGGTAGCGCGCGTCGTGGTTGTTGCAAAAGATCCACTGCGCAGAGGGCGTGCTGCAATGACGAGCTCCACGAGGTTGCAACTTCGCTGTAAACAAAGGCGCTATTGTACTTTAAGTACACAGTAAATTGCTCGAAATGTTGAATGCTGCACGCCGCAACGGGCTCATGAGGGCAGTGTTTCGTCGGCAGTGCCAAATCAACTCAACAATTTCACGACCTGCCATGTCTTACGTACGGCGCCACCTTTGCCATGAAGGGGAGACTGTCCCCAAGTTGGGGCCAAACTGCCGCTTCATCCGCGGGCAGCACATCGCAGGAAGAATCTCGAGCTGGACCAACTTGGCGTTAACGCTGTTGCTTACCGGCGTTCATGTATTAATAAGCTTGTGGCAATGCTTCCGGCGGTGTTCCCCTATCGCTGTTGGCCCAGCAGTTCTGAGTAATGCGAGTTGCAACCGTTCTCGTCATGCCGCAGCAACGTACGGTATTTAGCGTGGATGTTACAGTAGGAGACTTTCCGCGAATGTCTGTCGTGAATGACGGATATTTGCGTTGTCGTTCTTCACATTCTTGCTTGGGTCTCCGCTCCGAATAGATAACACTGCCAAAGGCGTATCACTGATAAATTTGTCCCACCCAAACGCATTGAACAGCTACATTTGTATTTCCAGCCCTTTAACAAATTACTTCAAGAAGAACCATGTTAGTCAAATGCGCTTTTAGGCCGCCACTTGTACCAACGGAACGGCTGCCAAACGAGTGGCAGTGGGCCAGCATGGATCCCAAGTTTGTGCACACAAGACCAGGATCTGGTCGGTGGCATGCAAAGCCATCCTTTCGCGACAACGATTCAGATATCTAGTGTGGCCGGTGAAGCAAGAACCTTCGCGCCATTAAGCTGAGCGGACACGGCGCGCTCTTCAAAACAGCCGTCTCCCTGCTGGTGGTGCCACCCCGCACGCCTACGATCCGCCGCAAGCGAGCGAGCTCCATGCCGGATTCTTGAGCTGAACTGCAGCTCAACTGTAAAGATGTCGAAGCCGAATCGACTTGACCCTCGTCAGTGGGAACAGTTCCAACGGCTTTGATCCATCGGCCAGCTGGGATCCAAAAACGTTTTCCCCCTACCCGCTGCAGAGTCAGCGCGAATCTAGACGAGAAAAAGAACATTCCATACAAACGCCAAGATGTCGCGGTTCGGTGGGCTGCACTTTACTAACGTGTCATCTCCGGGGCACGGCACCCGACCAGGTGCTGCCATGAAATGCCCCCAGCGCCGCGGAGACCACTTCGCCATTTGCGATTGCAACGCCATCGGCAGTGCCACCTGCCTGTTTTCTCTGTGCACAGGTGCCAGCGCGTTTCTAGAGGCGCTCCGAGGCCACTCGCGCTAGGACTTCTACAGACCGCATCGTCGTGATCGCTTCACGCGCGCCCTTGCACTCGCCACTTCGCTTTCTTCGCCTTCGCAGGGACACGAGGCCCCTCTCGGTGGACCATGAACCGCGACCGCCAGAATCGCGCCTTCCAGATGGGAGACACCAGTGGTGACGGATTGCCACAGGCCACGCCTGCGGACGAGCTCAAGATCACTCCGGGACAAAACACACAGCATTTCGTCGACATCTCCACGCCGTCGCCCAACGCGCGCCGCAAGCGGACGGCCAGCAGGACTAACAGCAGGAAGGGCAGTATGAAGGCCAAGCGCGCGCCTGCGCCGCCCCCACCACCGCCCATGAACAGCCACCCTAGCATGACGACGACGTTCCAGAGCACAGGCAAGTCCAACTTCATGGACAGCAGCCAGTTCATCAACATGAACTCCACCACCACACACATCGCCGGACGCGGCCCGGCCACGATGAGCGCCAACTGCAAGAGCAGTCGCGGCAACCAGCGTCGCCGTCCGAATGTCCAGGCCATGCTGGGCGCCTCGATGGTGCGGCAGAGTCTCGCGCGCGCGTCCAACCTGTCGTCGTTCGCTGGTTCCCGGTACGGCCCGCAGCCTGGCACCGACGTTGTGTCGGTCCCTGTCCTTGGGGATTGCAACTTCGAGCAGAAATACAACGTGGCCATGAGTATGGACGAGCACGCCATTCACAGCAACGACCCGGCCTACACCCCCATGGAGAAGCTGCACGCACTTCGTGACGTTATGAGCAGCATCACCAGCAAAGGTGGCTACATTGAGCGTGAGACGTTTTCCCAGGCTTTCGAAGTAAACGGCAACGAGTTTGACGGCTACGCCACTGGCAATGGTGAAATCGATGGTAACGCCATCCTAATCGACGCTGTGATGGACCTCGAAGTCGACGTCGAGGAGAAGCTGCGTTTCATCTTTGAAACACTCGACCCAGACAACTCTGGATACGTGATCGAGGACCAGATCGTCCAGCTACTGGAGTCGAACTTCTCGGCCGCTCACATCGACGTGGTTGGTACGGACTTCACGACGGTGGCCAAGCTAATGTTCCGCAAGGCTCAGGTAAAGAACGAGTCGATGACGTTCGAGCAGTTCAAGACGGTGTTCGCCCCCTACATCAACGACTCGTACAACCTCCAGAAGTCCACTCCAGTCTATACGGCACCTATCCGTCCTAAGAGCAAGTTTGGAGCCTGGTACAGCGCCAACAAGCTCCGCATCTGGTGGCTTCTGGTGTACGCCATACTGAATAACATCGCCTTCTGGGTCAAGTGGTTCTCCTACGACGTGGACCCTGCTATCGGTTGGGGTCTTCGTATCGCCCGAGCAAACGCTCAAGTAGCTATGGTCAACTGTGTCTTCGTGCTACTTCCGATGTGTCGCTCGATCACTCAAGTGATGAAGCGTAGCCGCTTCCTCTGGCGCTACATCCCCTTTGATGATCACATCGCCTTTCACAAGATCTCAGGAAGCGTGTTGCTTACTGCTGGTCTCATCCACACCATCGCTCACATCTTCAACGAGGTCTACCTGTACCTGATCGCTACTCCTGAAGAGATCAAGCGCTCCATTTTCGTCCAGCGTCATGTGTCTTCTTTCGTCAACGGTGAACGCCCTCCCTTCACGACGATGCTTCAGTCACTTCCAGTGTGGACAGGTGTCATCCTTTTGGTGATCACTTGCATTTCGTTTCCTCTCGCTGCGATCCCCAAGTTCCGCCAGGGCAAGTTCAACCTCTTCTGGTACTCGCACATGCTCTTCGGACCCTTCTTGATCGTGTTGTCGTTCCACGGTGCAGCTTCGTGGCTTGCTCGTTGCTCATCGTACATCTGGATCACTCCTCCGTTCCTCCTCTATCTGATCGAGCGTCGCTTCCGATATGCCAAGATGTTTGCTGCTCCCGTTCGCATCATGGAAGCCATGGAACTTGACGGCACCGTAGCCTTGTTCATGGAGAAACCCCGTCGATTTGTGTACCGTCCCGGCATGTACATGTTCGTGAATTGTCCTCTCGTTTCTTCCCACGAGTGGCATCCGTTCACGATTTCGTCGGCTCCTGGCGACAACTACATCAGTGTCCACATCCGCGTGTGCGGTGACTGGACTAAAGCTTTGGCCCGGGTCATCTCGGATTGCCATGAACGCAAGGTGCTGTACCCCGACATGTATCTCGACGGTCCGGTCGGTGCTCCTACTCAAGATTACCACCGGTACAAGACCGTCATCTGTGTGGGTGGAGGTATCGGTGTCACCCCGTTTGCCTCCATCCTGAAGGACGTGGTGCACCTTTGGGAAGACAACCGCTGCACAAACTGCAACCACGTTCGGCATCCAGGCTCGTTCAAGATCCAGAAGCTTTACTTCCACTGGGTAACCCGTGGACAGGAATCTCTGAGTTGGTTTGAAGAGACGATGAACCAAATCTCGGAAATGGACCGCGACAACATCATCGAGACGCACCAGTACTTGAGTACGTTGAAGGGCAGCGAGAACACGTCGCAGCTCAAGATGTTCCAGGAGTTCGTGCACGAGCAGACCGGCAAGGACTTTGTGTCCGGTCTCAACACGAAGCAGCTCACGCACTTTGGTCGACCGGACTGGGACAAGGTGTTTTCCGAGGCGAAGGCCAACCACCCTGGCGAAGAAGTTGGAGTGTTCTACTGCGGCCCACACGCTCTCGAGGAGATCTTGGACACTACGTGCAAGCGGTACTCGTCCTCCGACCCGAACGGAACCATCTTCGACTTCCACTCGGAGAAATTCGCATAGATTAATTAAACAGCTTATACGTCGTTTAGTATGTTCGCTGCCGGCAGAAGGCAGCTTGTCCTTGATAAAACCGTGAAATTGTTTAGACGCTAAAACCCCTTTTTATTCCTAGGCGTCACTGCTGATCTACACTTGTAAAACTGGATAAGCTTATGCATTGACCAATCTGCATCATGTCCAAGAAGCTGCTGGTCGTTGGCGGTGCCGGGGCGCTGGGTCGTGGGGTGGTGAACCACTTCGCTCGTGCGTCTTGGGGCGTCACTTCTGTGGGCTTCTCGGCGAATGAGGACGCGAACGACAACGTTTTGATACCCAAGAGCAACTCCCTCGAGCAGGCGGAGCAGACGCTGAAAGAGATCTCCGCCAGGTTTGTCAAACTTGGGAGATGGTGTTTGTTGTGGATACCTACTTAAGTGTGTACTTACGTGCATATGATGGACAGACACGGAAAGATGAACACGGTGGTGTGCACTGCTGGCGGCTGGGCGGGAGGCAGCATCCGCGACGCGGACTCACTCGTTAACTTGGGGACGATGCACGCCCAAAATCTTGAATCGGCTTTCCTGGGTGAGAGAGGGGAAACATACTGGGACGAGTTTGAGTAGCTAACGCTGTGCATGCTTTGACTACGTGTGGTAGCGACATACTTGGCCAGCCACTTGTTGGTACCCGGAGGTCTGCTCGTTCTGACGGGCGCGACGGCTGCCTTAAAAGCTACTCCTGGCATGGTATCGTATGGGGCGAGCAAGGCGGCCACGCATCACCTAATTGCCAGTGCTGTGTAAGGTTTTGAGCAATTGGATTCCATGATTTATGGCGCATTTGACATTACTTTTGTGTTGTTTGATACAGGACTGAGCTGCCTGAGGATGCGACAGCGCTAGGCGTGCTGCCTACGACGATTGATACGCCGATGAACCGCAAGTTCATGGCCGACGCTGACTTTTCCACGTGGACGAAGGTACGTTAAGAGCTTCGCTACAGCTATGACCGTGATCTCACAATGTTATCTGCAGCCAGAGGATATTGCCGAGAAGATTTTGGAGTGGTCGAACGGTGGTCGACCTCCGAGTGGCCATTTGATCACTGCTACTACACAGAACAACACAACGTCCTGGCAGGATGTTGGTAACCAGTTTCAGTAGAAACGAGCACTATAACTGATAAAGTTTTAGCTGCGGAGGTTTGCATCGTTTTCCCTTACAAATTCTGCCCTTGCACTTTCACTTTCATGTTTCCCTCGTATTTTTGCTAGCTGAGGCGGCGTATTTTTTTCTTTCTTACGCAGGCATCGACTCCGCGTTCGCACTACCACTCAAGTTGCGCTTGAAATGGTCGCAAAACGCGTTCAGTACGCGTTTAAACTTGCGTGGGTTGTCCACGCAACCCGGAGAGGAAATGAAGGAAACGAACTCGGACCGAGCACGCTCGCTAACCTGCGAGCCCAAAAAGCTGCCATCAGACAGAAGCCTAAAGATGAGCTCTTCGCTGCGCTGCCGTCCGAAGTAGATCCAGCAAGACCGAACGACCTCTGCGATCTTCTCCATCAAGCTCGGCGACATTCCCCCTGCGGCGGCATTGAACAGAGCGAAGAGGACGTGGTACTGCACGTCTTTCTCGAAGAACAGCGTCTGGATTTGTTGGTGCAACAAAAGCTTCCCCGAGAATTCGGGCCCATGAAGCAAGCTCTCCGGAGTTCGGAGAATTTGGCCGTACAAAGAGCCCAACTCCAGCAGGAAATCGAGCGTCGCTGCTCCAACTTCAGGGTTCTGCGACTTAAAGGCGTGCAGTGCTAGCGCCAACACCCCTTCCAACTGGTTTGACTGCACTAAGATTGACGGGTGGTGGGTGCCGCACGTTGCCACCAAAGAAAAGAGCGCAGTGGTGAGCCCTGGGTGCTCATCAACGCTACCATCTGCCGCAATTTTTGCCATCGAGGTCTCAGACACGATGACCATCACGCGGGTTAAACTAACTGCCGTAGCCTCGTCGTCGCCAGCGCAGCCAATGACACTTTTGATCACGCTTAGATAGCTGCCATCATGACTGTGCGCAAACTGCTCCAGCAACACCGGCATAATGGCAGCTGCCAGCTCCAAAGCTTGAGACCGCAAAGATTCAAAAACGCCCACGAAAAGCGCGCAGAATCGTTCAACCACTTCTTCACAGCTATTGTACACGCGTAAAATTGTCTCCAACACCCCCCAATGCTTTTGGAGAACACACAGAACTGGATGCGGGGTCTCTTGGTCCACCTGCATCGGGATCCTCGTAGCTAACACGAGAAGGTGGTTGAACATCTCGCACAGAAACTCGCCCGAGCCTTCGTCGTCCGCGTTCAATTGGCTATACCGTGCTGCAAGGTCCGCAAACATGATCGCACCGAGCTCTTCCACCACAGGGAGTGCATCCTTATACGATACAGTCGTGAGAACATGGCAAATAGAGTCCACGATCAGCTTCGAACTGTTCCCCGTCAAACATGATCCGGTTGGTCCGCCTACTGCTGCACGGTTCGAGCGGTACAGGTTTACCAGTGAGTCCATCCACAGCGGATTGAAGAAGTGCGAGCCGCAGCGTAGCGTTAACTTCCGGAGTGCCACTGCGCCTACGTGGTCTTCTAAACCGTGCTGACTAAAAGGGAACCCAGGATCATCTTGGGACTCGAAACCGTTGGAAATGATTTGGAACGCGTAGGTTGATAGGTACGCGGGGTGTCTTGCAAACCAATGACCAGCTACACCAAGGAAGATGGTGACAGTGCGCGAGAGTGCGCGGTGGGAGGGCTCCTTTCTTGACAAGTATTCGAACAGCCTTGGAACGAGAGATGTATCTTCCTCACGAATTGATTTTGATAACGCACTAAGAGCGTGTACGTATACTTCTGTACGTTTCCACCACTAAATACACAAGTTCACACAAGAGTTAGTTTTACGAGCACAATAGCCAGTAAAACAGCAAACCACGTACATTCGCTGGCAAAGGAGATCCTGCATCGACGGCTTCGTACTGCCGGAAGATCGCGTGGATTGCATCAACAATAAAGTTGTCCTCGGTGACTATTGTGACTGTCGCAAGAGCACGGAACACATTCCGAACTTCGCTTCGGTACAAGAAGAAGCGCTCCTTAGCAGCTTCCGGAAAGGCCTCAAACCCTTCCGGATACTGTGTCCGTTCAATCAAAATGACCAACAGCCGAGAGATGAAGGTTTCGAAAACGTACATGCGCTGCTCGTGCTTGCCCGACACATACACTCGAAAGTCAATCCAGAACTCCATCGTCTCGTTAGAGATGTCCAGGTTGTTCAGCGATGTAAAGAATAGAATTGTCTCCAGGAATTCATACACCAAAGATCCAGCTCGCATATCCAGCGTGTAGTCCACAAAGTATACGATGAAGGCTTGGCCGCACTCAGATATCGCTCTAGCACAGTTGGCAAGGCAAAAATCCAGGTTTTTCTCTGATGATGCTATGCGCTCTTGGATATGTTTCCCAAGCACCACAAAGTTGTTCATAACGAGCTCCATAAGTTGCACATGCTCGTCATGGCGGCAGACACGCACCACTTCGAGTATAACTTGTAACGCATGCTCTGAGGAGCTTGGTACCAACGTTTCTCGAAAAGCTCGGTCCAACAGCCCACACTCTACGATAACTGGCGGTGGAACTGTTCCATGCTCCACCCAACTCGCAAATGCTTGCAAAAGCAGTCCTCGTAACTGCACCTGCTCCTCACTAGTATCGATAGCAGTGGCAATCGAAGGAAGAACAGTACTAACCACATGGGCTGCGCACTGCTGCACCATGTCTTCGCAAAACACCCGCTTGGCCTTGGAAAACTTGACTCGTTTGTTGTCCACTTCCTCTGGAATAACTTTCAGCGTAAGCAGCACGGCAAAATTGGTCAAGGCAGCCGTCACACCATCACTAACTGGGTGTTGTTGGTTCTGGACTAGCCATTCCACTGCGCCAACCACAGTGATGGCCCCCTGAGGCTCGTGGAAACGTAGCAGGATGACTGCAATGGTGAGTGCCAAGTGAGTCTGCACGTTAAGCTCCTCCTGCGTGCCGTTGGGCCCCGTCAGCACATTCCAGACGTCCTGAGCCATTAAACTAAACTCCTTTACTAGAATCTCGTGCTGCGCGCGCTCCGCAGGCGTCCAGTTGGCAGGGTTGTCCATTTTGTACTTGCGGATGTACGACGCCACTGTAAAGTAGATCGTAGACGCAGAAAACGCCCGCTTAGCTCTCAGCAATCCATTCTGCTCCGCGTTACCCGTGTCGACAAGAGGCGCCTGTAGCACGGCCAACGCCGTCTGTGCAGCTTCGGGTGAGCGCTGGAACTGCTGTAGAAGCGAATCGGCGCGACGACGCACACGCGGGGAACTTAGTGGGCTGTACAGCTGGTGCAGAGCCTCTGCCACCACCTCTTCGGACACAACGGCCACCTCCATCGCTTTCGATCACCACACGACCCTGCGGTTGACTCTGACTTTAGCGACTGGCGTGTGGAGACAGACTCGACGTGGATACGAAGAAGGAGACTGACGACAATAGAATCAGACCTCCAACTGCTATAATTAAGCGGGATGCGGCGTTGGTTGCGTCACGCACAGCAGGCTCTCCGTCAGTGTTTACCTCGCTGAGCAGGTGATGGAAGTAGACTTGAGCAGTTGCTGACCTTGTACACGCGTGTGGTGGCGCAGATCCGGTGTAGCGCGGCAGCTTCAACTCCCAAGTCTAGAGCTGCGTTCTTGTGTTGTTGAGGGATCGAAGTACAACGGAAATGCGAGGGTATGTGTGACCCACGCTATATGACGTACTGTTGGTGTTGTGCACCTCAACTACACCTTAAAAAGGTGTCGGCAGCTGATTCGTCTCATTTCTGTCCAATAGTCGTCTTAACAATCTACGATTGGTTGATATTTCGGCTCTCCCACTATCCATATCTATTTCTACAGGTGCATTCCTTTCCATCCATCGATATATACAGGTATTTAGTCTCGTGCCAGCTTCGTGGCAAGCCAAAGTCGCACTCCCTCATTCGCCCAAGAAGAAGCCAGACGTCGGGCGGCAAGCGGCAGTATCAATAGATAACTTCGTCCTCCCCCTCCCTCCTCCTCTCCCCTTTTAAGCACACGATGTGGATGAAGAGCGTGGCGCTGGCTGCGCTCCTGGCGGTGCAGGAGGCTAGCGCGGCCTTTTACGTGCCTGGTGTCGCCCCCGAGTCCTGGGCCGCGGGTGACGCTGTGCGCCTCAACGTGAACAAGATCACGTCCACCAAGACGCTGGTGCCGTACGAGTACTACTACCTGCCCTTCTGCAAGCCCACGGCCACTAACGAGCAACAGGAGAACCTGGGTGAGATCATGGCAGGCGACGCTATCATGGACTCCCTGTATAACATGCAGATGGAGAAGGACGCTATCTGCCAGGTGCTGTGTAAGCCCATGACCTACACGTCTGAGCAGTCGCAGTCCTTCATTGACATGATCAAGGACGAGTACTACGTACAGTGGGTGGTAGACAACCTCCCGGTGCTGTACCGCGACCCAACGGACTCCCAGCAGGCTGGATCTTTTAAGCGTGGCTTCCCCGTGGGCGAAGTGGACGAGGACGGAAAGTATCTCCTGTACAACCACGTGCGTATTATCATCTCTGTCAACGCGGATCCGTACGCCGAGGAAGACGGCGATGTTCCTAAGTGGCGCGTCGTTGGCTTCGAGGTGGTGCCCACTTCGATCAAGCACAGCTACGAGAACGAGCCTATGGCTGGACAGGAACTGGACTCGGACACGTGCGGCAAGTTCGTCAACATTGAAGAAGTCTCGCAGGGCAACTACCAGTACCTGAACCCGGAGGGTGAGACCACTGTGCTGTACACGTACGATGTGCAGTTTGTCAAGTCCGATATCGTCTGGGAGGAGCGTTGGGACCGTATTATCAGCAGCAAGAGCGCGAACGACCAGATTCACTGGTTCTCCATTATCAACTCGCTCATGATCGTTCTGTTCCTGACCGGTATGATTGCTATGATCATGCTGCGCACGCTTCACCGTGATATCGCCCGCTACAACGAGGTGCAAACCACGGAAGAGGCGCAGGAGGAATCCGGCTGGAAGCTTGTCCATGGCGACGTGTTCCGCCCGCCTCAACTTTCGCCCATGCTCTTCTCGGTGGTTGTGGGTACCGGCGTGCAGGTGTGCTGCATGAGCGCATCGACGATGGTTATTGCGCTGCTGGGTCTACTGTCGCCGGCCAACCGCGGTTCCCTTCTGACGACGCTGCTGCTGCTTTTCGTGTTCATGGGCAGTTTCGCTGGTTACAACTCGTCACGTACGTACAAGATGTTCAACGGCAAGGACTGGAAGAAAAACACGATTCTTACGGCTGTGCTGTACCCGGGACTGCTCTTCGCGGTGTTCTTCCTGTTGAACCTGGTGCTGTGGGGCAAGTCTTCGTCGCAAGCTGTTCCGTTCGGAACGTTGTTCGCTCTGCTTGTCCTGTGGTTCGGTATTTCGGTTCCCCTCGTTTTCCTGGGCAGCTACTTTGGCTTCAAGGCTGCTGCCATTGAGCAGCCCGTGCGCACGAACCAGATCGCTCGTCAGATCCCAGAGCAAGTGTGGTACCTGTCCTCGCCTTTCAGCATCCTCGTGGGCGGTATCCTGCCGTTTGGCGCCGTGTTCATTGAGCTGTTCTTCATCATGTCGGCGCTGTGGTTGCACCAGATTTACTACGTGTTCGGCTTCCTGTTCATTGTGCTGCTGATCCTTGTGGCCACGTGCGCTGAAGTAACGGTTGTGATGTGCTACTTCCAGCTCTGCGCAGAGGACTACCGCTGGTGGTGGCGCTCGTTCCTCACCTCGGGATCTGCGGCCGTGTATCTGTTCCTGTACTCGTTCCTGTACTTCTTCACGAAGCTCAACATCACGGCCTTTGTCTCTGGTATCCTGTACTTCGGCTACATGTTCCTGATCTCGGTCACTTTTTTCTTCCTCACGGGTACCATCGGCTACTTCGCGTGCCTCTGGTTTACGCGCAAGATCTACAGCTCCATTAAGATCGACTAAGAGGTCACCAAGTTAGCAATCCAAGGCTCCAGTCACCAGCGTAATGCTGTGAGGTGCTGGGTGGCAAAGCGGCAATGAAGAGGGTGATACATGGGCTTGAAAATTATGGAAGTTACCATCAGGAGCGAACTAGTGGCAGCCCCAGCAATGCGTCATTTTCGAGTCGATCTTGCCTGCTGTGTGTAGAACAGAATGCCTGAAAGCGGAAGAGCAATAAATTTTCATTTCGGTTTCAAATACTTCGAAGTAGAGTTGTGCCTTTTTACTCCATCAGAAATGCTTCATCAAAGAAGTTCGAGCCTTACAGCGTGCGCCATTCCGCCAGCCAGGGGTGTTCGTCCACAAACGCTTTAGCACGGGCCTGCCAGGAGTTGACCACCTCGAGAGAAACATCAGCTTCGCCACCAACAGCTTCGAGGATCAAGTCGCTCGGTGTGGCGATCAAATCGGCAGGTGTTCCGAGCTTCTGCACCTCAAGCCGATCGACTACTTCAGCCTCACCGACGATTTCCAGTATCATATCGTTCACCACATCGAGACGCGCCTAGTAGTAGTTCGTCAACACGCATCCATTAGCCAGATGCCAGTAAAACAGCTTAGTGCAGACAAACAAACGTACCTCTTCAATCAGCTTCTCGAGCTTCTCTTGCAGCATCTGAGCAGAAGGGTCCAATGGATTCACAAGAGCATGCATGGTAACTCCTACAGAAGCGTCCGCTAGCTCTTGTCGAGTGGTGATTGCAGCCTTTCGCAGATACTCAGCAATGGAGGCGCCCGTGATCTGAGCAATTTCATCGTCGATAGCGTCACATCCACCGCTACGTCCTGTTTTCGCCAAACTGGCACAAGTCCATGGATCCTTGTCGAGTTCGGCGTTTTCTGCTTCTTCGGGCGATAGGATGCGCGCTTTCTTGCAAGAATCGCAGTACACCGTAGTAGCTTCCTCCACCTCCTCCTCGGACTCAGTGTCATCCTCATCGACGATAACTTCTTTCTTAACAGGCGATGCCAAAGCTGATTTTCCTTCTCGAAGAAAAGCAGACAGAACAGCACTTGTCTGCGAGTTTCGGTCGAGCCGGGCTAGCGCTGCTTGTGCAGCTACACTACGCAGGGTGTTAGGGGTCGCTTCCTTCGCAGAAAGAGCGGGGGTCTGCGTTGGCGGTGCATGCTTTGCTTCGGCAGCTTCTACCTCGGCACGCTTTGCCTCGGCAGCTTCGACCTCGTCGTCACCACTTGAGTCCAAGTCAATGACTTCGGGTTTCGTCTCTTTGGCTGCTGGGTGCTTAGCTGGTTTTGTCTTCTCCTTGCTCTCTGGCTTCGAAGAAGATGTACGGTTGCTCTGAGCATCGTCCTGCTTTTCCTGCTTCCACAGCTTATACTGCTCTTCATTTTGCTACACACAAAAACAACACGGCACAAATTATCAGTTCAATCGAGAAGAGCTACAATAAAACTAACGCGATCCGATACTTACCATCGCTTCCATAGCCTTCTCAGACATCACTCTGTAACGAGCCAACATCGCACGATCAGTCAGGTTAACCTTCGTGCTGTAAACTACAATACTACAAAACCTTACCGCGCACGAGTATCGATGAACGACCAGTCTTCATCGGGTACAAGGTCAGCTAGACCAGCAGCGACATCTCCATCATACAAGCGCGCGATGCTCCAAAACACCCTAATAGATACTTGGGCCATGTTGAATGGTTTGAGCATCTCACGACCAGTCTCACCGCCTGACAGCAGCACGTATTTCAAAATGGCCTGCAGTTCGTCTACCTTCAGTAAATCAACCGTCTCTTCCTTCCACTTGCGCGGCGTCTCCTTGAAGCGCACGTGTAGCTTAGCAGCACTACCGTCAGCTCGTCGTGTACTTGAAAGCTCTTTAATCTCAAAATTATGCGCCAACGCGGCATTCAGCCTCGCATTCGCCAGCGTCAGTTCATATTGATGCTCCACTGCGTTCTTTGTCGCCGCTCGGAAGAACTTGGCTGCACGATCGTTGGATTGACCGCTGACAGCATTCACCAGACTGATCTCCACATCTTCCTTGGACGTAAGGTTAATCGCCTTATTTCGACGGTATTTGCGTTGTGGTTCGTCCTCGTCTTCCCCTATAGCTTCAGCAACATTGGACGCGTTATTCTCCAGTGAACTGCCAAGTTGGTGCCCACTGCCGGTGATTTTCCGTTTCGGAGGCGCTTTTCTCTTCGCTTTTGTCGGCGGATTCAGCGTGTGCACTCCGACATTCGGTGCTTTTGTAGCAACTTTCTTTACGGTTGCTCGCTTCGGTCTCCCGGCAGTTTTCTTCGTAGGGGTTGCTTGTACTGGCGCCGCAGCACCGGAGCTCGTGTCCACCACCACCGTGTCATTGGCCTCGAAGACGAACTTGACGAGTGCTGAGCTTTCCACTTCCACCGGCCGAGGAGGAAAACCTCTGCGAACTGCAGCACGCAACAATAAATTAGCAACGCAATAATTGAAAAACGTCAGATATGTAAAGTACATGTGGGTGAGTCTTTAGGTGTCAGGCCCAACTCCTTGGCTGCAAGTTCTGCGGAACAAAGACATTAATTACATACACGCACACGGTGAGAGCAGCGCCAGCTCCACGAACCCGAGAACGTCTTGAAGCGGGCATCTGGGTCGATTTTCAGCACCACTTGCTTGCCGCGAGGCCCTCGAACACGGATGCTCCACATGGTAAATTACGGTAAATTATGAGTTCCGAACCGAAAATTCTCAGAACTTTTCTTCCGGTACCAGTGAAAATCACAATTCCGTTGTGAATATCACAATTTTACTTTTTCAAAAGCTCACAATTGATTCTATTCTGGAATTGGAGACGAAGATGGCAAGTGAAAGCTGGCAGGAGGCTCTGGCGAGCGAGACCGACGCCTTTAAGAAGGAATGGATGGCGCTGGAACGTCGCTATCATCTGCAGTTGATCAGTGAAGACGCTGCAACGCTGGACAAGCACGTGCGCTTCTTCTTGAGTCTGTCGGATCCAGAACTGCCTGCGCGACTGAAAGGCCAAGTGGAGCTGCAAATGACTCTACCTGGGAAATACCCAGTGGAAGCTGTTCACGTGGATTTTGCGCAGTGGAGTAGTCGACTATCACCAGAGCAGATTGGAGCGCTGAATACAGTCGTAAATGCACGAGCTCAGCAGCTCTGCGGGGGCTTCTCGCTGAGGAAGTTGCTGACCTGGATCGACAACAATTTCTGGAGGACAATTGCGCCTTTGGAGGAAGATCTGGAGGTACAAGAAGGAGACGATGAGACCCTTACTGAGGAGACTGAGGCTGAAGATGTAGCTGTATCCAGTGAGAAGAAACCGAAGAGGAGACGTGGCCAGCGACCTTGCCGCTTCTTCGCACGAGGCAACTGCAGAGATGGAGAGAAGTGCAAGTTCTCGCACACTGCGAGTAAAAGCAGCATGGAAGGCGGCGATGAGAAGTCTGGAGTTAGTGGTGAAAACGCTGTCCGGGAAGCTGATCCGGCACAACCACCTGAATCTGCAAAACCGGAGGCACAACCGAAGAAAAAGAAGAAGCTACGTCTTCGCAAATGCAAATTTTTCGCACAAAATAAGTGTCGCGACGGTGACAAGTGCAAGTTCTCACACGATCTCAAGAATACCGGCGCAAATACCAAGGTACAGAAGGCAGGGGCTGGCGCCTCACCACGCGCAGTCGTCGTACAGCTGGGTCCATCGGCTGTAAAGAAGGATGCAGCTACAGGGGTGGAAAGTGTAAAGAGTACGTCAGTGTCCTCTAGCAGTGTTGACACTGAAACGAAGCGTGAAGACAGCGAAGTTTGGTCGGAAATGCAGCAGCGAGCTCTCGATCTGGCGCTGAAGAAATATCCAGCTTCAATGGACAAGCAGGATCGTTGGACCAGCATTGCCAACGAGGTCGAAGGTCGATCTCTGAATGAATGCATCGATCGCTTCAAGATGCTTTGTGGGCTGGTGCGGCGTGGTGTAGATCCCACTACCGTTCTCGTGTCGCAGAAAGAGGCGAAGGAGGAAGAAACAGCCCCGGAACAAGCCGAGAGCGAAGATCGCGTTCAAAATGCAAACATCATACCTGCGAATAAGCGCGTTACGATTGAGACTGAACTCGGAGTGAAGGGCACTCCAATCTGCCTCGAAGATCTATTCCTGCACCAAGTTGGTACGCTTGTTGCGCATCGACTCGTTTGCCAGGTCCAGTGCGCTAACTGCCCGCTCACTTTCGACGCTGTCTTAAGTTTGGACTCACCGGAAATTCAGAAGTGGTGCCCTCGTTGTAGTGTGCTTCACCACGTACTTATGAAGCCCATGTTCGCCCATTCACAGAGCAATGTGCTAGCTGTTGTAGACACCGAGAATTGCGCCATTGTGGATGTGCTCCCCTCCGATGTCTTGGCTACTTGCTTGGAGTGCGGATGTGAAGCTTTGCTGGAGAGGCTACGGCCGAGGCAGCGGTCGGAACAAGCGTGTTTTTCTTGTCACGTTAAGCTTGCTGTGATGGCAAAGCGCTTTGTGGCAGGCCAGGTGGATGGATCAAGCGGAATGCGAAGCACTTCGCCGGATGCCACAGCAGAAAAGGGAGCAAAAAGCCGCAAGAAAGGAGGCAAGCAGGTCGCCGAGACATTTGTATTGGGACAGCCGCTGCCTCGCAATGGAGCGTGCGATCACTACAAACACTCGCTTCGTTGGTTTCGCTTCCAGTGCTGTGGCAAGGTTTTCCCGTGCGATGTTTGCCATGATTCGAGTGATTGCCCCGAAGCTAACCTGGGAAAATTTGCTAGTCGGATGATATGTGGCCTGTGCTCGAAGGAGCAATCAAGCTCGGTTAAGGTGTGTTCCTGTGGCAACGACGTCGCAGCGAAAAGGACTACCTCTCGTCACTGGGAAGGCGGTTCTGGTTGCCGGGATTCCTCACAGATGTCTCGTTGGGATAAACAAAAGTATCGCGGTCAGAACAAGACAGAGAGCAAGAAGTTCAAACGTGTTGGTTCTGAAGCCAAGAAGCGTCGAGAGAATGCGAATGCCAATGACCAGGTGCAACAGTAGCGGCGATGCTTTTGGACATAATGCGGGAGCTTGGAGTTCGGACAATGCACAGATACTGGTCTTGTTATCTTGAAAGGCCAGTTTGCTGGTTGGACAGCGTCGATGAAGCCAGCCTCTTCGCGTTGGAGTGCATATAGTCGATATTAATGCACGGTGCACTGAAGAAGGGTCCATTCAAACGGGGAGGGCGAGGACGTCTGACAGACACCCAAAGATCGAGCTTGCTTTCTGCAGTGAGTACGGTGGGGCCCCGCTCATAAGGTGAATCTTAAGTACGTGCCACACATACTCTGTAGCCGACGCTGTTCCGGCGTATGCAAAGATGATCGAGGTGAATCTGCTTCAAGGGTGATGTAGCCCAGAGAAATACAACTTGTATTACAAGAAAGATAACACGTTGACAGTTATGTGAACCTGCTCTTTAAAAAGAAGCTTGTCTGACTTCGAAACACTTGTTAAAGATGCAGTAAATCGGCATTCCTTACCAATTGCTTCCCTTGACGCACTCACCAGTGTTGCAGTAATTCTGACAGCAACTGGCAAAGTAGTGCTGACCGTTGCAGCACTGAAAGGGGCCTTGCTCTTCAGGGAGCTCGTATCACCACAATATTGGGGCCAGCAATACCCGGGGTATTCTTCAGCGTCAACCGACGTCAGCGCAGTGGCAGCCACGGCGCTAAGAAGCACGAGTCCGCAAAACTTAAAGTTCATCTGGTTTGTGCGGTGAGATGAAGCTTGGGAGTTGGGTGCACTTCAGCCAGCAAAACGTCGAGTGATTTTCGTGTTTGAGAAAGCGTTTACAGGGTGTAAGTGGAAACTATAAAGGGATAAACGATTACGATAACTCAATCGTCCGATCCTTGTTGAACATGACAATTGAAGGGAACACTGGGGGCTGTGTCCTCTACAAGAAACACAGATATGATAGGAGTTATTCGAACCACACTTGTCGGAAAATCTGACTTTTTGGTACAGCTGTGCTACGACGCCACTTTCGTATTCGTAAGACCCTCGCCAGCATACGCACTGTTATTCTTACCTAATATGTACGTCGATAAGATATTCTTGAACGAAGCATAAAAGAAGAACAAAGAGTAAAATCTACAACCTTCGAACAGGGCATCTACAACAAACAAAGGAGCTCTTATACTGTGCGTTTTATCTATTCTGAGCGCAGTTGCGTTCCAGTCTTGCCACAATCGGAATGGTGCACTACACACTGGCCGGGCGAGTTAGCAGCGAAGAATACGCTATCTGCGATCGATTGCTTGGTAGGGAGTGGCATTATCCATACATGCACATGTACAGTAGCTAGCTTTGCTGTTTTCCTTACAGTGGCTATGACACTATCGAGACATCCTGGCAGAGACCTTACCCGACTGCCAAATAACGAAGCGCCCATCGAGAGCCGACCGCTGGCCCAACGAGGCAGCCGAGTTGATGCGTGTTTACGGGTAAGCTTGCATAGTGCAAGTTGGATTGTAGTATTCCCGTGACTTACCACTACGCACCGAAAACAGCTTCAACTTGCCCACATCGTCGAACTTGGTGATCAGTGATGTGGTCATCTGGACGGACACTGGGCGCTTGTTGTGCTCGGACGTCGACGAGTTTAGCACGTTCGTAGGGCGTAATTATGGCATTCAATTGGACCTGACCGAGGCGGAAGTGCTGCTGTACATCAAGGACAACGTGGAGGAGCTTCGTCAACAAGACCAGGTCGCGAAATAAAATACATGGTAAAATACGGGGAATATATTCTATCTAACGACAATATCGGTTATTATATCAGTTAAAAACTCGTTCATCATTTTGTGGCGATCCAGTTCCCGATGGCGATTTCCCGCATGAAGGCCGTAACGACGGCGCTCCTGCGTGCGCGCCAGGTCACCCAGGGCGCTACTCAGCACCTTGCCTTCTCTACCGAAGCCACTGATGCTGCTGCTGCCGCGCTGCGTATGGTAAAAGTTCCGCATTCTATCCGACATCCACTTCATGTGCAGAGTGTTTACTCGTCACTTACTGCAGGGCTTCAAGAAAGCGCAGAAGGACGAGATTGACGCACCGAAAGTGGAGGTGGTGCCTGAATCCCCGACAGATGTAAGCGCGATTCCACCTCCAGTGGTCGAGAAGAAGCTCGTGCCGCCCGTGATGAGCTCCACGCAGCCGCTGTG
Source organism: Phytophthora multivora (assembly GCA_001314345.1). NCBI lineage: Eukaryota > Oomycota > Peronosporomycetes > Peronosporales > Peronosporaceae > Phytophthora > Phytophthora multivora. Next base: position 111,686 of record KQ473303.1, on the reverse strand, counting down.
GCTAACGCAGGACCTCCCTGTGACAGATTTGTCGGGGTTTGCGCCAAAGATTGTGGTGGTCGGTGTCGGGGGAGCTGGAGGAAATGCAGGTATGTGGAATAATTGATAAGTGAACGAGGTCTAGCGTTTGGCTTTCGCTGATGAACTTTATTGGCAGTGAACAACATGATCGCGCGCGGCCTGCAGGGTGTGGAATTCCTGGTCTGCAACACGGACGCCCAGCACTTGCGCACGACGCTGACGGAAAACCGCGTTCAGATGGCTCCAGATCTGACTGGAGGGCTGGGCTGTGGCGCCAACCCCGAGGTGGGGTGAGTGATTCGCTTGTGCGGTGACAACGACTTCAATCATCTAAACGTGTTGAACTGTGGCTTATTACGATCAATGTGTCGGTTTACTACAGTCGCGAAGCTGCCGAAGCTGCGATCGATGAGATCCTGGAGCGGGTTCAAGGCGCAAATATGGTGCGTTGTTGAGTCAATTGAAGCGGAAAAACTTCTTCGTGATGGTGCAATGTACTGACTTGTTCATACCCTTGTCGCTATGCACTATAGATGTTTGTTACAGCAGGCATGGGTGGCGGAACTGGTACAGGTGCAGCCCCCGTTATTGCTCAGGCAGCGCTAGACGCCGGTATCCTCACCGTGGCAGTGGTCACCAAGGTATGCAAACACCGCAGCACAACATCATTCATTTGACACCGTTGTAACGTCCTCGATTAATATTCGTCATAGCCGTTCCGATTCGAGGGTAACAACCGCGCGAAGCTCGCGGCGCAGGGCCTCGCTGAGCTGAAGGATAGCGTGGATACGATGCTTGTGATCCCCAACCAGAATCTGTTTAATATGTCGAACGAGCGCACCTCACTGATGGACGCTTTCAGGTGTGTGGCTTGTGGTATTTGATTGCAGGTCAGACAGCACAGATGCATGCTGACATGACCATTTTTTATTGTGCAGAATGGCGGACAATGTGCTCCTTGACGGTGTCAAGAACATTTCCGATCTTATGGTGATGCCGGGTCTGATCAACCTCGACTTTGCAGACGTTCAGTCGGTACGCAGCCTTTGTCAGTTCATCCTTGTTGGCAATAGTTTTTATTTATTGAATTCTTTTCACTTGAAACTGCAGGTGATGCAAAACATGGGAAACGCCATGATGGGAAGTGGAGAGGCTGATGGAGACAACCGGTGGGTTTGGCAGTTGGTAACGAACTGCTTATTAATTAAGTGAGTTTGATTCAGCTAACGCTTGCATGTGTTCGGGGTGCCATGCAGAGCTCTCCGTGCTGCTGAGGATGCGTTGGCGAATCCACTTTTGGGAGACATTTCGATTAAGGTACGGCATCTAATTCTTACCTCTGTGCGTATTTCACTGCTGACATTCGTTGCTGTACTTGCCGTACAGGATGCCAAGGGCATGATCGTTAATATCACGGGTGGCTCCGACTTGACGCTCTTTGAAGTGGATGAAGCTGCAGAGCGCGTGACGCGGGAACTGGACGACCCGCACGCCAATATTATCTTCGGCTCCACGTTTGATGACTCGCTCGACGGCAAGTTACGCGTCTCTGTGGTCGCCACAGGCATCGCGGATCCCGAAAAGTTATAGAAGCTCAGTAATAGCCGGCAGGAGACTGGATGCCGTCTGGAAGAATCAGCAATGACCTAGTGATATGTCCCATTCAGAAGAGTATGATTGTTGATGACCCACGTGTGCTGGTCGCAATGATATTATACTGACTGCTTCATACTTAGTTTTGCACAACACCCTGCCCATGGGGCGATGCGGCTCTGTTGGCCGGCTAGCAGCTACCCCTCGAGGTGGAAAAAAGCAAAATTGCACTATCCAACATGACACTTAGAACGCGTATTCCTTGTCATCAACAGAGAAATTGGCTTGCTGTGAAAGTCGATCAGGCGGTAAGGAAGAAAGAGCCGCATCCAGATCGTACGAGGCCCACATCGACGTAAGCCGGACGACCACTTCCTCGCACGTAAGACGAACGCCCTTGGGCACCACCACCTGCTTCATAGCTTCCTCAAGAGGAACACCCTCATCGTAACAGCGCTGATCGTCGTATTTCTTGCCGTAGCCGTCGTCATCGCTGTCCGAGTAATCCATAATGGGATCCTCCGATTCATTCGGTTGTGTGGACGCATCGTCCGACCTCATACTCATCATCGCCTTGCTCTGTGAAAAGATGGACTTGCCGCCCGATATCTGACTGTGTGTGAAAATGGGCTTGCTCGACGACTTGCTGGCGCTGAACAATTCCCTGCCGGCCAACGAGGGCGAAATGGGCGGGGCCGGTTCCGGTACAGGCATCACCGGCTGATCCACCACTGCGTACGACTCGAGGGAAAGGGACTTGTTGATCTTGGAGATGATGGAGCCGTTCATGGGCTGAGCTCCTCGGATGAGGAATGGCCGCATCATATCCTTGATTTCTTCTCCGCAAATGCCGCACTTCGGGAGGTCGTTGTAGACGCGCCCCACGAGCAGCTTGAGGAAGTCCTGCAGTGCTGAAACACGGTGACGAACCACCGAGTTGGTGCGCAATAGCGACTTGCTCGGGAAGCGGAACTTGCTGATGGCGCGGTTAAAGCTGGCGCAGTTGGCGCACGACACCCCGCGCGTGGCAAGTTTGTGCTGGATGTCCTTGCGCAGCTGCAGGAACTGCGAGTAGCGGCGGTTGACCGTCCACTCCTGGTTGGTGGGCTGCACCAGCATGCAGATGCTGTAGAGCGTGTGCGTGGGCCGGTTGAGCGCCGCCGGGATGAACACCTGTACACCGCTCTGGAAGTTCATTGCCGTCCTGTGGTTGATCTGTGCTACGCTACGCTAAATGGCTCGCAGTCTGAAGGGGTCCGGTGCGATAGTCCTTGCTCCCGCCTCTGACTTTGGACGGGCGGAGTACCTTGGTATGGTACAACGTGCAGAGCTTTGACTGCAGGCTGTGTGTACGTCGGTCGACGTGGGGCGGTTGGCTGGAAATACCGACTGCGTCGCCACGTGCGGACGCTGGATAGTGTGGCGCCGCGCTCCGGCTGGATGGTGTCGAACCGCGACAATTCTTGGCCCGTCCACGCAAGAGTTACGCCAGCGTCGCCGGCACTGTCGGCCGTCAAAGGATGCAACCACCTGGGCGTTTGTATGTGGTTTCGACACCGGGGGCTTGGGCTCTTCCGGACCCGCTGACACAAGTTGCCGCGTTAGTTCAGACAGGCGAGCGCTGCTGAACTGCACGTTACCTACTGTGGTGAAACTGCAGCCAGCATTGAACCTGCACCAGCAGAGCAAAGGAAAATCCGCTCCAGCGCTATCAAAAAGCAGCGCGTGCCGATCCTCCACGGCTGCATTTCTTGCGTCGGATGCAGAAGGAAGGAACAAGATGTGCCGCCGGCCACAAAGCTGCAGCAAGCTGGCGGTTGCCATTGGCGTTGGCCCATTGCCACTTGCATCTTCCTTACCTTCAGTCGAATCGTATGCTCGAAAACCACGCATTGGGAATCTCAATTTGGGATCGGGGCCTCGGTGGAGCCAGGCAACGAGGGCGGGTCCCACGATGTTGCAGCATAGAGAATGGTCTGCCATCGCGCATGTACGTGATCCGCTCACTGACTCAGTGACTGAGCGAGGCCTCCAAAAAAGAACGAGCAAGCTGGTCCAAGGGCTCAGGTGCACCTGAAGCTTTTTGTTAGTTGCTTCGAAGACCCGTTCACGGCAGTTTCGCAGTCGTAAAACTTCCTCCGTTAGCTGCGACCATCGCAGTGGCATGTTCATTCGGGGCAACTTGGTCCGCCCTCATCGCTGAGCCAAGCGGAGCGTTCAGTCTCTGCGAGCGCTGACGGACAGCAACAAATTTCGAGTCGTGGCGTTGAAGGCGCGACTGTCCACATTCCGAAATCGAAGTGGTCGATGCATCGGAACTTCCGATTCAGACGACTTCGATGCAATTGCGTGTCGAGCTTCGCTACACGGTACTGGAGAGGCACAGGCAGTGACTGCCTCACACATTCCTTCGAGGCGCCGGCGCTATCGATTGGGTCCCAACTTCCAGTCATACAAGGCTATGGCCCGTAACTTACGGGTGTACATGGAACCACACGTCGACTCGACTGTCGAGTTAGCAAGATCTCAGACTGCTCGTCTCGACGAAACTAGTTGCGGACAGCGGCCGCTCATTATATGCACGCAGTTTATTGCTGCTGTTGCCGTAGTTAACGTACACATGGCAAGTGAATTGTGGAGTGCAGTCATTTCGCTGCAAGGGCTCAACAGCTGTGTACGTCACACAATGTGCGACGAATTTCGCTACCGAATTCGAGAGGGTTGAAGTATTCTGTACTACAGTGGATCAGTATGCTGTAATCCAGGTGCAACGTCGGCAGCGTTTGCTGGCAGTCGTCATCCGAAGCCAAAGTATCATTTCTCATCGGTGCCTCCGAGTTTACGGCATTTCTCCGCGTCCATTGCAGCTTTCGCGCTGTAACAACTAACCCCTATTGAAGAAGTCCGCACCATGTTATCAACGCTGCTGTGGATCGCGCTGGCGCTCGCTGTGCTCGTGACGCAGGGCTACACGATTGTGGCGCGCTTCCTGCGACTGTTGCTGCACACGTACTTCCGGAAGATCGTGGTCTTCGGCCTCAACAACTTTCCGCGTGAAGGGCCTGTGATCCTATGCCCGAACCACCCCAATATGCTCGTGGACGCCATCCTCGTCATGACGGAAGCTGTGAGCCACGGTCGCAACCCGTACATCTGGGCCAAGGGCTCGCTCTTCAGCAACCCCATTGTCGCCTTCGCTCTCAAGCGGTTCGGTGCTGTGCCAGTCTACCGCCCACGACGCAAAGAGGCCACGCTGGCTGACGTGGACTCGGACAAAACCCCTGAGGAGCTAGAAGCTGCCAGCCGTGCCATGTTTGAGCACACGTGGAAAGTGCTGGCTGGAGGCAACGTCATGGTGCTCTTCCCTGAAGGAACGTCGTACACGGCACCGAAGATGCTGTCACTGCGCACGGGAGTTGTACGAGTGGCGACGGGCTTTGCCAAGCATTATGACCAGCCCATTCCCATCATTCCCTTGGGTCTCAATTACTTCAACAAGGATCACTTCCGCAGCCAGATGACGCTCGAGTTCGGCCCGCCCATGACGATTACGCCCGACGTGGTGCAAAGCGAAGCTTTCCAACAAGGTGAACACAGCGAGGTGAAGCGTCTAACCCTTGAGTTGGAGGAGCGCATGCACGACGTGACCCTGAATGCATCGGATTTCAGCACCATCCACATTGCACGGATGATGCGGCGCCTCTATCTGAACACGCCTGGATCTATCGACGCGAACAAAGAGGTCCGCTTGACGCAGCATATTATCAACATGCTGGAGAAAGAATCTCAAGACGATGAGCAGAAGCAACGGATCGCAGCGATTCGTGAAAAGGTTTTGCGGTACAAGGAACAGTTGGAAAAGCTGCGTCTGAAAGACCAGGAGGTGAACCTGCCAGTCCCGAAGGAGCAATCGCTTCTGCAACTGTTCTTGGAGCGAATTATGTACCTGTTGGTGCTGTTGCCGTTAGCAACACCGGGGCTATTGCTGAATTTCCCCTACTATTTTATCGGTAAGAGGTTTATTTTCGATTGATAGCCTATTGAGCTGACTCATGTCTGCGTGTTGAACAAATTGTAGGAACGAAGATGAATAGCCTTGCCGGATTCGTGGAATCCAAGTCGATGTTTAAGATCTTCGCTGCCGGCGTCTTGGTTCCAGTTCATTGGCTTGTGCTGATCTTGGCCACCTGGTACTTCCTCGGGTCTTCCTATGCGTATGTGCTGGCAGTTGGCCTCCCGCTGCTACTTTATTCGCACATCCGCGTGCTAGAAGAGAGCCGCTCTATTGCCGAGAACGTCTATTTCCTCTTCAACATCACAGCACATGCTGACCAAGTCGCCGTGCTTCGAAAAGAGCGAGAACTGCTAGCACAAGAAGTGCACAAGCTCGTGACTGCGTACGTTGATGCCAAGTTCCTCTCAGCCGTGCACAAGTCTCGCGCGAGTTCACCGGTGCATCGGACGCTGCGTCACCGCGCCTCCTCCACCAGCGACACGTTGCTAACAAGATGACGACATTAAGTGCTGTACCGTGAAGTACTTTTGTTAGTAGCCTAGAAACGCTAACAAATGCACGAGTTCGCTGTCGATGTCATACGTATTGATCTTTGTGACATCAATCCGACTTGTGTAGTGTGTCGACAGCACAAGCGAGCTGAATTCAGATCTCAGGAAGCTATTTCTCTACTGCGAAGAGCTACGGAGATCAAGTCCAACGTTGTGTCGTTTCTTCTCCTTTTCCTTTAGTTCATCTGCATGTAGAGCAACGCGATGCTGGTTAAATTTGTTATCAACACACAACTCAAGTCCACAACCAACGCCTTACTCTTCTTGGACTTGATGATACCGTCACGCTTCTCAAGAAAATACACATTGGCCTTCTTGGTGTACGTGGTCTGGCATATCAAGAGGCATATTATAATACACGTTGGAGAAGGTTGTGGTGCTTCACAACGCACCTTCTTAGTCTTCACACTGTCCAGCTCGCTCAATGCCACCTTCAGTTGCTGAATCTGCATGAAAACCTCAGTACAGCGCACACATGCACCCATACCTGCTTTTAGACGTATCTCACCTCCCCATCAAGCTTTTGCGCAAGGCGTTGCGTCTTCCAGCGTACGTCTGCGCCGTGCTCTGCCACCTCCTCAATTTTCGCCATCACTTCGAAAATGGTCTCAAATGTAAATTTGAGTCGGACTAAAAACGAACCATTATTTTTTTTAACGGCACCTGCAGAAGATTGGAACTCAAAAAGTGGTTTGGCCTTCTTCGCCGCGATGAACGAGGAGGACGAGTTCGGCATGAGCAAGACGACGCGGGACGCAGACCCGATGGAACAGGAGGACAAGAGCGCCGTGAAGGAGCACCCGGACTTCAACTTCCTGGACACAGAGCAAATACGCGCAGCCACGACGTCCGAGGACAAGCGTGCGGTGCCGCTTTGGATGACACAAATGCCTGTGGAGAAAGATCCGAGCCAATGGACAATCCTGGAGGTGCAGATCCGTCCTGACCGATCGTGGGACGTCATCAAAGAGCTCATCGCTACTGTCTGCATCGGCAAAGGCCTTTTGATCACTGAGGAACACGCCAACTCGGTTCTGTTCCGCAAAAAGGCGACGCAAGAGACGGCGGCTCACGGCATGGCCAACTCCGCCACATTCCTTAACGTTTACGTGCACATTGGTGTGTCTCCTTCAAAGTTGCGAGTGGTGGATATCTGCACGCTGGTGTCGGATGAGAACAAAATACTGGGTGGTATGGTTTCAACAGGGAAAAACGCGTTGTGGGGTGCGCACGACCACAACCAACCGTACAAGTACGCTTTGGACCAGCTTCTTGGAGCGTTACAGTCGACGTTGCTCAGTCAGTGTCTTTCACTGAGCCATTTGTACATGTCCACTCCCGAAAACTCCATGGATTCGGGTATGTTTCGCTGTATTTCGCTGTTGAATTTCTACGGGTGCTTGTTCTTGCTGACAATCCAACTCCACTTTGATATAGTTGAGAACGCAGAACTGGATGAAGGATACGTCGCTGACTTGAAGAGAGCCTTCAGCAGGTGAAACTTTCTTAGCAAAAATATTCAGTTTTGTGATATTTATGATGACGTTACTGATGTTCCATTTGCCTTTGTTTATCAGTGAAATGAAGGCAAATATGAGAGACCTGTGTATCCCCTTGGAAACGTATGCGTATGACCAGGAGTTTGCATGCGCGTTGCTCATTGGACTGTTAGAACCGTCCCTTAAGAAATACGGGATTAAACTAACCGGTGCTCCAAGAGATGACGGAGGGGTGGAAGATGGCTCGAACCAAGCACAAGAAGGTGTGGAGGTTCTTTCTCTAAACGAGGTTCAGGCAGCCCTGAAAGAAGAGAAGGTGCCTTCTCCACAAGAACCTGAGGTGCCAAAGACCTCGTCAACAACCGAGTCAGCAACGTCAAGTGATTCCAGCAAAATTTATGGAGAAGTGGTTTCCGAGCTGGTGCAAAACCTTTGGCGGGTCTGCAAAGAGGATTGTGCGGTGAGATTACGAGCAAAAATTGAAGAGAAGCAGCAGCAGGTGACAGCTCGAGTGGAAGCTGTGCAAGGCTTACGAGCTCGGGCAATTCGAGCAATCATGGAGGCGTAAGTTGATTTCTTCATGTCAATACTTCGTATATGACCAAGCTGAAATTTAACAATGCAGGAATGGCGCTCAAGTGTCCAGCCTCTTCGAATCGTCCGCTGATAACAGGTATGCTGCTGAGGAGAATTTGATTTGTGGTAAGATCATGAAATGAGTGATAACGGTGTGTGCGGGATGCATTGCCTTTTGTTGTGCAGATCCAACGTACTTCTGTATGAGGCCTCTTGCATGGTAAACGGAATTCCTGTCACGCTCCATGTGACGTATGGGTAAGTTGCTCTGTATCCATGTTTTAGAGCGTGCTGAAGCTTGTACTTAGTTGAACTAATCTTTTGCTGTTCGCAGAAATTTAATTTATCGGACAATGGTGCCCGTGTTCGCACACACAACTGTGGTTCCATTCGACGAAGTGGTGAACGTTGTCCAAACGACTTCGTTTGGTATTCAGGTGGTGTCGATTGACCTCGATTCATCAAAGCATGCGAAGGGCATCACAATCGCCATGGGTTTGGAAGTAGACTTGCTCTATCAACTTTTGCACGAGGTAAGTTTAATCTCGCCATTACACGTCGTTGCATGAAATCGCGCACTCACTCGACGATCTCTTCAGCTATTCTCGATGCACCAGAAAGAGATCAAGGCGAACATTGCTGCATTGCCACCTTTGCAACAACAGGAGACTGAGAAGAACCCCGTCGAATTGAAGAAAATCCTAGGCTCGGAAGAAGAAGAGACGAAAGAGGACGACGAGACCCCTGCTACGGGCTCTGATCCTCCAGTGAACGCTGATGTTGGTGCTGGTTTAGCTAGTAATGCCACGTCGGGCTGAAGCAGAAAAAGAAGAAACTGCACTTACACTTATGGCCATCTGCAAGAAAAAACTTACACGTTCCACCACATTTTTAAATTATTTCAAATACTGCCGTGAATTGGCTCTCAATGGAAGCCTTGATGCTCGCTGTCCCAGCTCATCGGAGGTGCTGACGGCTGGTACTTGTGCGCAAGAGGAACAGCCTCAATTGTTGGGAGCTGGTCGTTGTAGATTGTATCCCCCAGCAGCGGTTCCTCCATGTCGCTGACCATGATCGTTGCGTTGGGAACACACGCCATCTCGTTGACGCGTCGCTTTCGGAGACAACAGCGGCGATACAGGAAGCAGAACAGGTACGAGCTGCACAGGAAGAGAGCTACAAAGCACACGAGCAGCGCGTCTGCCCACTGCATCCGCTGGAACCGCGCAGCCTGTCGTAGCGAAGAGGGTGCATCGTTATCGACCCACATCATCTTGAAGCAAGTTTTGAGATTTTTTATTTTGCGATTTGGAGCAGACCAAAAGTCGACCAAAATTTGTAGATGTATAATGCTAAGTATGGAGTTCGGTCGGGTAGGATTTCGCTTTGAAGGTGATGGCAGTGCATCACGATTGAATTCACTCATGGTACATACACCTCGTAACTTGTCATACAGAGGCAGACTTATGTAGATCAGTAGCCAATTGCTTAGCCGACTGGGTGGTTCACGGCCTGGTCCATGAGAGAGTTCTCGATGAGCTCCTGGCTGGCCGTGATGCTGTTGGCAGCAGCGCCCATCATAAACTTCGTCATGGCGCCCATGACTGGAGAATCCTTTTCCGGCTGTTCTTGTCCGTGCTCAAGTGACACCAGGGAGCACATCTGGAGCAGGCACCGTGGGCCAACGGATTGGGATGGAGGCACCGACGACTTTTTGGCGACAGCATAGCACTGATGACGGTGTGTGAGCCCAGCAAAAGGTTCATCCACCACTTCTAAAGGCGTTTTGATCGAGATGAATACCACCACCACACGGTCCTTTTCGACATAGCGACGAAGGACTTGCTTCACGCGGAACATGGCGTGCGTCGAGCCGACGTACATCTCCTTCGCAAAGTTCTCGACGATTGTGTCGGATTCATCCAAGATCTTCGCAGTCTTTTCATACACCTTGCCTCTGTGCTTGTCGGCACCCTTGAAATGGTCCCACACGGCCTTAGCAGTTGTGTCGACATCGAAAGGAAGCACTTTGTTGGAGAACACGTCCAGATAAATACCATCATCTCCCTCGCGCACTTGGGTATCCTTGTAAGTGACCTCCATTGAGTTGAGGCCATTTGTACAGAACACTGAATCCATCTCACGATATGCACCTTCAAGAATGACCAGCATATCTTCAAAATCGCCGAGACCCGAATTGTAGTTCACCATGCGACCAGCCGCAAAATCGGTTGTATCGGGATTCACAGTTCGAGCGCATTCCATAAGCTGTATCGTTCAGTACCACATTTCGTTAGTTCATAATAACATCAACCGCAGGACGCAAGCCACAAATCCCCTGTACCTGGTTCTTAGCTCGCTTGAGCAGTAGCATCTGCATGCTTTTAGCGGCCTTGAGTTGACTCTCCAGCACCAACTTCAGGCGTGCGTTCTCAATCTCAGCCTTTTCCCTGCGTTTGCGCTGCTGCTGAGCCACAGGCTTCCACACTGATTGCTCCGTCATCGACGAGGACACAATGGCGCTTTCCTGCCCTGCAGTTGGATCCTCGTGCCCATCCTGCTTGAGTAGCTTTGTGGATCCTCTGTGCTGCTGCAACGCCTCAAGCTCTGCCTCCAGCTGCGCCACCTTCTCTCGTAGATACGCCACCTCAATGCGACGTTCGTTCCTGGCGCGGTTCGAGTCACCGATGACCCAACTCTTGCGCAGCAGCTTCTTGGCCGTGTGGCGTCTCGGTGCTCGCGAGCGCTTGGGCTTCTCCAGCTCGTTGCGACGTGGCGATCCGTCCTCGTCCGTTGTGGTGTGGTGGTTTTCACTATTAGATGCAGGCGACGACACGAACGCCCCGTTCTGAGGCGGAGAAGCCACGGAAGACGAAGAGCTAGGTGAGCCCTTCGACGGGACGCTCAGCGCCAACTCCATCTCCTGCTTGTTCAGTACCTCCAACGGCTGCAAGGACGCGGGTCCGGCTCCGCTCCCGTCCCCGAACTCGTCCACAAAGGACATTGCAGCCTCGAAGGCCGCCATCTCATCATCCGCCAGGAACGCCATCTCGGAGCTGTGCTTTTCCACTTGTGTGACACTCAACCACCTGCATATTCCGCTGGTGCTTATTTTCTACCAATCGAAAATGTATATGAGCGTTGGATTTGAGTGTGTGTTGCAACACCACATTAATTTTCTGAGCCACAACAGGCAGCAAAGGTGCAGCGAGATGACAGTGACAGCGCGCATGTTCGCTGGTGTCGACATTGGCGGATCTGGCGTGAAAAAAATGGGGATCGTTTCGAGCGACGGAGAAGGCCTAGTGCATGCGCAGAAAAATTACGACCCGAGCAGTGGCAAGCTGCAGGAGGTTGTTGATGGCAGCCGCAGTGTGCACAAACTCTTGGCGAAGGTGGACGGAGCTTGTTGTGGAGAAGTATGCAGTCGCACCGTGAAATTTCATCAGTCGTGTGAATTTGTCGTTGGTGGCAACATTTGGTGTTGGAAGATCTGGAGGTCGTGGGGATGGGTTGCCCTGGTCTCGTGGAAGACTTCACCACCTATCACGCAGGTGGTGCCATGAACTGGAGAGTTGTTCCTCTCCGGCAGTTATTTGAGGTCAAGCTAGGCAAGCCTGTTAGTGCGTGGATGAGTTACGTGTGGCGTTGTTGACGAAGGAATTTGTGTGCAATGGCGCGGACGCGGCTGTCTTGGCGGGGCAGTGGGTGGGAACAGCAATGAACGGGATCAAGACCTTCATCATGCTGAGTAGGGGATCAAGCTGTGACGTGCAGTTTGATCTGGTGGCTGACGTGGCGATTGAAAAGGTTGTAGCTCTTGCTACGGGAGTGGGTTTTGGAGCTGTGGTTAACGGGGAGCTGACTCATGGTGGGCATAACACTGTGGAAGGAAGGCATCTCGTACGCACACTTATGGCGTATGACTGGAACGAGTGGGTTTAAAAGCATTTTGCCATTGCAGATTGTTGAGCGCAATGGGCCAAGGAATTCCTGTAAGCAGGTCAAACGTTGCCATCTTGCGAGTATAGGGTAGTGCGAGGTTATTTTCTTGATATCTGTGTTAATTGATCGCAGGAAGAGTATCGAGACTTGCCTAGTATCCGGAGGTGCTATCGATGCCGAAATAATTTTCGGAAGGCGACGAGTTGTGCAAGAGTCTTGTTGAAGATGCAAGTAAAACAGGTGACAAGTGATCATGGCTCCTATTAAAGTTTAACTGGACGACCGTGGTTTGCCCTGCAGGCAGCCGACTACTTGGGTTTTGCATGTGTAAATTACGCTCGAATGGTGGATCCAGAGGGTAGTGGATTCTCGCCCTCTTTGAAGGGAAATAATCTACTACATTGCTCGCCACTGGTGTAGATTATCGTGCTGTCTGGTGGTGTTGTCGAAGCTGGCGAGACGAACATCCAACAGATTTGAAGCGCTTATGCAAAGTACACCTGGAACTTCGTCGATCTGTAAATGCATGAAGAATTGAATATGAAAAGAAAAAAAAATTGCGTGGAAAAAAAGTATCCATCTTGTTGCTGTGGTTGAAGTTCGAGATCAACCAATCACAGTCCGCAATGTCGCCATGTGTTTTTGCCACGCAAGCAAGTTCAGTTTCATAACTGCGGTACATTGAGAGAGCTCCAAGCAGTTTTCGACCATGACAGGTTGTCAGTCAGCGGCAGTGATGTTTGCGGGCGTGGACGTCGGTGGAACAGGTGTCAAAGTGGGCGTCGTGACGTCTGAAGGTGTCGTGGTGGCGCGCGATCAGGAGAATTACCACCCGGACAAGCACGAGCCGCAGGACGTTGTGGATCTCGCTGTGACTGTGCTACACAAGGTGCTTAAGACGGTGCGTGCTCAACGTCAGTTGATGTTGCAGATATCTACAAATTCTCATTTGTCGCGCATGTTGTTGACAGACCCGATTGGGATTGGGGGACTTGGAGGCCGTTGGTGTGGGCTGTCCTGGCGTCTTGGAGGCTGGTGGCGTCATCCGTGCTGCAGCCAATTTCCCGTCCTGGTTGGATGTTCCTCTCCAGAAATTGTTCTCAGAAACGCTTGGCAGACCGGTGAGTGGGTGCTATTGAGTTTTGAGTATTTGACATGGAATTGGGACTGACTATGGGGCTGCTTGATGCCAGGTAACGGTGTGCAACGACGCTGATGCTGCTATTCTAGCGGAACAGTGGGTTGGCACCGCTAAGGGCGGCATTAAAGACTTCATCATGCTCAGTACGATTAAGAATACCCTAGTCCGTAAGTGCTTTAGGTTGTATATTGACGGGTGAAATATCTTGTGGTGCAGCTCTTGGTACAGGGGTGGGCTTTGGCGTCGTTGCGAATGGCGAGCTTATTCGAGGTGGAAGCAATGCTATTGAAGGGGGCCACATGGTATAGAATTTACGAGTTGCGCTGCCATTAAAGTCTGTCTGATTCGAAAATGTCATCGTCTGTGTGCAGATTGTGGAGCGTAATGGAAGACCGTGCGGTTGCTCTCAGAGAGGCTGTCTTGAGGCTTATAGCTCGGCTGGTGCACTGATGTCGCAAGCTCAAGAGCACTTACGTGCTGGTTAGTTGCTCCCCTTTGCAATGTATTGCATCGATGATCTCGTACTGACCGTTTACTTGACTTTACAGGCAGGGACTCGAGTTTAGCGAAGTACTCTGAGGCTGATATCAATGCTGAATTCGTTTTTAAGCATGCCGCGGAAGGCGACGAGCTGTGCAAGCATCTGATCGAAGAGGTAAGGAGCCGACGCCTAGATGATCGATTTTGCTTAACTGATCTTCCGTTTGGCGTTCAATTGAGCAGGCTGCTGACTACTTGGGTTTTGCATGTGTAACATTTTGCCGGATGCTTGATCCAGAGGTAAGTTTTTGTTGCTGCTTTCGAATGTGTGAGTGCGCTTTGACTGGAAATGAATGTGTATATTCCTATATGAAGATTATTGTCCTTTCGGGAGGAATTGCTGAAGCTGGCGAGACATACATCGAGCAAATTCGTCGTGCTTACGCGAAACACACATGGACCAAGTTCCCCAATCCTGTAAGCTTTGTGTGTCATTCTTCCATTATTTACTTTCTAATCTGACGACCCAATAATGTTCCCATTTGTATTGCAGGTTCGCATTGAGAAGGCGAGTGCAGGATACGATTCAGGCATCATTGGAGCTGTAGCAGTTTGCAGAAACCAGCGCAAAGGGCAATGAATGTATCATAGGTGTAACGTTGAGTTCTCGCAGACGAGTAAGATGAACAAGGCAACGCATTCTTTGCTCCAGCTAACTAACTACTACAGTCGTAGTATGCTACGAAGAAAGGCAGATCGTAAGAAGAAGAAGAAAGCTTATCAGCTGATACAACTGCAGTAAAGCGAGGTGCTACACTTCCTATCTGTCATCGTCTAGGCAAGCTAATCACTGTCGCTGTCGCTGATGACTGGGCTAGCACTGCCGTCGTTGGGAGGGACTGGGCTATCGCTGCCACCATTATTTCCGGGAGTTGGGCTGCTGGCCTTTTCCGGAGAACTCTCAGGGGGAGGTGTGCCAACCTTGGTTTCCTCGTCATCGGAAGGTGGCGGCGTGTACGTTTCTTCTTTCCGTCGGCGTTTGAACTCACGCACACTCTCATCGTCATCAAGCTGATCGTCGTACACTCCGCCGCATTCGAAAAGAAGCTGAGTGCGACGCTCGTTCTCACCTTCCGAGTAATCTCGGCGGTGGACAACAGCACCTTGGCGGCGTTTTTCTTCTTCACTCATCTGCATATGCCAAAGGAATTGTGTCAGTTAAAAACTCCAAGCCACGAAACCTTCAGTTCAGGTTCGCATACCTTCGTTTTCTTCAGCTGGATCCGATTAAGAACATCACTGTACGTGAACTGGTTGGACTCGGGGTCCAGGATGAATACAACGTGCTGAGACTGGGTATCGCGCTGTAGGGAGAAAGAAAGTGAGTACGCCGCAAGTTGTACTATAGTAGTAGCTGCGAAGGATTAACAAGTGCCAACGTACGGGCTCAAGCGACTCCACCGACATGGCGTATTCTCGGAGGTACGAAAATTTCTCGCGATCGGTGTTTTCCTGCCAATAGAAAATCAAACAATCATCAGTGTGTGCTGCATCTGTATCGATCATACAATCTGGTCGTACCTCATCTTCCGCGGACCCGTTCGGCAACAAAATTGACCCCTGAATCAGCTCATTTCCAGCTTGGATCTTCTTGTTCACCCCGCACAACAGAGCACGTTCCTCGCGACTTGTAATTCCCTTGCTCTTAAGATCTTCGGAAGGAAGCATATCATACGACTGCAGGTTGAACACAAACAAGTTTAGTATACTGCAATCGACACAACCACCACAACAGCAAACGTACCAGAATGGCGTACTTGTTGGCAGACAAGAGCTGGTCGGGGAAAACATCCCAAACCTTGGCAATTTTTTTCTTCTTGCTGTGCGGGTGCACCAGCAACTTGGAGTCCTTAATGTCGAGGAAGGACGCTTCTGCCCGATCCTCCAATGTGACTGACACCACCTCGGCCAGAGCGTTCTCCGTGCTTTCGCGCAGTGCGTTCTGAACTTCTGCTTCGCTCTTGAATTTGTGCACCGAGTCATACAGATCGTTGCCCATGTATTCCGTACGTCGCAACCAAGAGACCGTCGGGCGGACCTTGGACCGGCCCTTAGTGCCAGCGTGGTCCTCCTTCATCATCAGCACCTGCTCGTCGCCAACCTCCAGCGGCTCCGGTTCCTCGGGGGCTGTACGTATATAAAATCCACCACCATTTCGTCATCAGTCATCCTCCGTCTTAATAAGAGCGTGTGTATAACGGTACCTTGGTACTTAGCTGGGTCAATGAGATCAATGGTCAATCCTAGATTGGGCTCTTCATGGATCTCGTACGTGTAGTCCATCTCCAATGAGTTGGGCTTGTACTTAATCAGTCTGTCCACAGTAAAAATGTCAGTTTCTAGCTCTATCCTATACAGTCCCTGCAATAGCTTGTAGCCACACCGTTCCGGTTCATGCGGGTACTTGACGAATTTGGTATCAAACGGGATGTCCGGCAGTGAATTGCGAAACTCAAGGTTGGCCAGGAACTCCGACTGTTTACCCAGCAGCGCACGACGTTTGGCCTGCGCGTGGCTTTCCAGGATCATGCGCGTGTGATCGCGACGGGCTTTAAGCTTGTCCTCCTTGTATTTCGCCACCTTCTTGCGCTCCAATTCGTAACGCGCGCGCTCCTCGGGCGTAGCACTGGCACCAGGGGGAGCGCGCCTTTTCCGTGCTTCGTCATGCTCCGCGTCGCGGCTGCGTCCGTTGCTGCTGCTCTTGGCGCCGTTGGCCTCCGTCGCAGTCTTCACCTCCGCCATCCTCTAGCGTTTTTTGCCCCCTAGCCAATGTCGTGTTTGGCACACTATTGTTGTATACATGTATAGCAATATAATATTAAAGAGTCGATAGGGTGCAAACTATGTGGGACACCGAAAATATTAAAATAGGGATACCGTTCTACTTTTGGCTCCACTTGAAGCGGCGTATACCTAGCTTAGTCCAGCGACAGCCATGAAGCAGCTGCTGATTCTGGTAGCGCAGCACCCGCTGAAGGTTGGGGCCGTAGTGCTGCTACTCAGTGTCTTCTACAGTTTTGCGCGCGTCTTGGTGCTGCAGTACGTGGTTGGCGCGCTGCAGGACGCTATCCTGCGGTATCCTAAGAACTTCCCACACGCATTCTTCCTACCTCTGTTCCACGTTTCGTTGGTTGTGGCTGCCGCTGCAGCTTTATATCAGGACTACCGCCACAGTCGCTTCTGGGTCTCCCCGACGTCGACGCAGCTCTGGAAGCACGTGCTGCCTCTGCCACTTACTCTGCACCACGGCAAATGGAGTCGGCTAATTGGGATTCCCGTTTACGCGTTCATCATCGCGCTCGTTGATGCTGTGCTGGTGTTCAGAGATCCGGCCATGGAGAGTGTGACCAAAACCATCGCCAGACGCTTTTTCCAACGAACTCCAGAGCTGGAGCAAGAGTTCTACCCACCCAAATTTGCTGACGGCGCGATGTTCCAAGACCGAGCGGGTATGGCCTGGAAGATACTCACTGGGGGTTCACCTGCAACAGAAAGACCAGCAAGAAATGTGCTTTCGTATGTAAGGCTGCCGGTTGAGATCTTAATGGCTGCAGGCGTCTGCGCTAGTTTTGCATTGACACGTTTCTTCCGAGAACCTCAACACGGTACGTTCGAGTTTGTTTTTCAAAGCTATTTTGCTGTGTACTTATAGTTTACTACATGTTAGAGGGAGATGAATTACGTGAAGCTGCTAGGAACAATGACATTTTAGGAGTGAAACTACTTCTTGCTCGAGGTATGGATCCGGATGCGAGCTCTGGGGATGGCACAACGGCACTACACGTTTGTGCTCAACAAGCGATTGATAGGGCTGCTCAGGTTCTACTTGAACATGGGGCAGATGCGAACGTGAGCGATCGGCTTGGGTTTACTCCGCTTCATTGGGCTGTACAGATGCGGCGAGAAGAAGTTTCTACTGCAAGTCGCTTGGCAACTATTCGGATACTGTTACACCATGACGCAAATCCGCGCAAACCGGACTCTAGCGGTACAACACCGCTACTAATTGCTTCGCGGAAAGAGAACGAAGCATCACTGGGGGTGCTTAAGGAGTTTTTGCCTGAAGATGAGGCCGCTGGAGAGGTAGAAACCACGGACATGATAGACGAAGCCAATACTGAAATCGGCAATTCTGAATAATTTGCAAATTTATCGACTGCTAAACCCCGTGACGTCCATCTCTATTACCTATTGCAGCACCAAAAACTATTCATTAGCTCCAACACACCTCCAACAACTGGAAGGAAGAAGTACCTACCATTGTCAAAATGCGCTTGAGCTCAACTTTTGAAGGATAAAGTGGTAAATCCAGTCTGCCAAACCGATTGCAATCAGTAACTGTATCCAAAGCAATAGTTAATCGATGAGTGTGCTCACCTGTTCAAGCATGTGCTTGCATGCGGTAGTACCGTATACACGGTTGAAACATCTTTTCCGAGCTGAATTGTGAAAAGCTGGATTTCGCCATCCATTCCGGTTAGCCCCTGATGTATCCCAACAAAACGGTTAATTCGCTGGTAAACTCGATAAACAGAGCAGAATAATACCTTAAATCCCTCGACGGGGACGCCACTGGAGCCTGTAACATACTGTAGTAGTCGACCGCGTTGATCTTGCGAGAAGGACTCCAGGATCTCCCAGAACCACCCAACTAGTTCAAACTCGTGGGTGGTGTGTTCGTAAAACCGAACGTCGGTGTGTTGCCTCCAGTCGTTGACATCAATTTGCGGCAGTCCGGAGAGAAGCAAGTCGAGCTCTTTGAAGTCGAATACGTGAAGAACTGTATCGCTGATGACGCTGCGGAGACCCTCCATGATGCTCGAGATTTCCGCTCGGACGCTATCAAACAGGTAGTACTGCGCCACTTTCGCGACGTAAAGTTGTTTGTTTCCGTCGTGCAGGGAAACGTCTGTACCGCTTGGAATCAGCTCTACTCCTTCGACTGTAAAATTTAACCCCAGAGAATTTGAGTTGTCGTTTTCAAGTATCCACATCATACTGGAGTACACCGTTTCATCGAGGAGATACAGATCGGACAACTTTAGCGGCACACCGAGAATGTGCTTTAGCAAAGGGATCGAAAGCCGAACATTCAGGAGAAGGCCTTCGAGCATCGCTTTTCCTAGTATTTTGCCAAAGAAAACATACATCTGATGCAACATCAAGCAACCGTCAGATATCAACTGTCATGATGTGACACAACAAGAGTCAGACGTACCTCCAACTGCTTGGTACATTTCCCCGTGGCAGTTCGACTGATCCAGTATCCTTGGTGTGCTGATGAGCTTGTTAGTGTAAAAAGCCCGGGTGCTTCAGCAAAAAGTTGGCTGCACACTAAATGCAACCACTCGCGCAAGATCCCACCACCATCGACGCCAACCTCATCCATAAAGTCAACCCGAAGGCGACGATGGAGGGTTCCGTTTGGCGCCGCCATAAAAAGAGTCATAGACTGCTTCAACACCTTGTCGCGATGAATGCCTGCAGGTTGAATAACAACAATTTCAGTCATTTTCAGAATATGGAACACAAGACAAACAAATATCGTACGTATCGTATGATAGCCATCCACAATCGATGAGCACAGCTTGAGTGAGTACTGGTAAAACCACTGTGCTTTTTCGGAGAATGTTAAGGTGGATACCCGCTGTACATCGGACAAGGAAAGACAATTCAGTCAGCGCATGAAGGATCAGTAGTATGGATCAGAGTCTAGCACAAGCAGGAACCAACTTACCACGATGGTTTTGGAATAATGGCGAGATGAGACGGAAAATTCCTCTGCCAAGCGCCAGCGAACCTTTCGACTTCCTGAGTTTGAATCATCTCGAACAAACGCGGTCCCAGCCGTAAGCCATGAAAGTTGTTGCCCACTGCTGTCAGAGAAAATGACGGAGGACACAGACATCCGAGATGATCCGGGTACAAGAGGAGGGTGTCGCTGTTGCCATTCCTGGAAGTCATGCTCTTTTACAATAGCGCTGCACAAAGCTTCATTATCCTGAAGAGCTTCAAACGGAATGCTCACCTGGTGGTATCATAAACCCTGACGTTAGAAGAATGAGTTACCAATCATTTACAAGAAACATTGGCTTACCCAGCGCACGATCGCACCACCAATGCAGCGCTTCCATTGATGTCGTTCACGTGCAACCAATTGGCGGTCAGTCAAATCGCCACTGTTAAACGTATTCAAGCCTCGAATCCAAGCCGCACGAGGAGAAGACATGAGTAGGTAGTTGGAAGTTGACCGTGTGCTATCTTCCACTTGAGGGGCAATTACTACCGACGCGTCCGCTTCTTCTCGTCGGCTTCGAATTATCTTGAGCTCTGCAACACACGAAGTAGCAGGGGAGTGTCAGTAAAGATCTTTAGTCACAGTCCAGTTGCTTCCTCAACCTTCAGCCGTCGTGCCGCACAGCATACAACCAGTCTGGGAAAACTCGTTGGTGTGAAGGCAGATCTCGCATGTCCAGCCAGCATTTCTGCGATTTTCACAGCACCGGAAACATGATCATCCAACTGTCAATTGAACCGTCACGACACCTGATACCTCATCACTTTTAAAAAGACGTACGATCGTTCAATGAAGGCTCGGTGGCGTGAGCGTCGACTAGAACTCGTGCAGCACTCCACGCACGCTTTCCACGTCAAGCAGACAGTGATCAGCACCAGTCCGACGCCAATGCTGACGCCGATGATCACAGTGTTCGAGCTGCTACTCCCATCCGAGCTGTCGTCTTTATCGTCCTCGTATTGACTGCCATCTATCGAGCAGTCCACGCGTCAGTAGAGTCCTCCCTCACTCGTACAAAAGCTACAAGCTTGCTATTCGTACAATAATAATTGTAGTCGCCCGTCGTGTTGGAGTACGTGCCGTCCAGAATGGGCATCAGGCCCCGCAAGCCCACACTTTCTCGCTCGCCAGCGTCCTGCACTGTTCTCCGTAGTTGCTGCTGCTCTGTGCCGGAATCTGACTCAATCGCAGCAACTGACTTGACTGTGCACAAGAGCAAAGCTGCGACTATCGACAAAAAGGTCCGACGTCGCGTCTCGTTCGCCCTCATCTTGGCCACCTGAGGGTCGCGTGTGAAATGGAGCTGTCTTGTGGTGTTCAGTGGCCCATGTACCCCGTGGCGTCCACGCATGAACAGCCAGAGGTTCCGAGCCGGAGCTGAATAAATGCCTCCTATTTCGGCCAATTGGAGAAATTGTCAACAGAGGTCTCGACACGGTGCAGGAACAGGCTCTAGAGGCATCATACGAACTTCAAGATACCGGTACTTGAGGATTTGCCATATTGCGTCCGGATTTTTTTTTCAACGTTGGACTCAAGTCGTTACTCGAGTATTATCAACGGCAGCATCTACCGGTGCTGCCAAGACTCAAGGTCTTTCTTCGAGATCCGCTTCCAGGATGGAAGCTCATTATTTTGGAAGTTCCAGCGTTACAACATCAGCAACATTATATTATTTACAGTTTCTCTTCCTCTGCTCTTTGCGCCAATGGCTTTGGTCTGCTCAAGTGCCACACGGTTGCTGTGCTGCTCACCTGTTGTCTGTGTGCAGCGCATCTCCACCAGAGTCGCTGCTTGACGTGAATCGCGTTTATAATTTCAAAAAAAAAGTTGACGGCTGCCCTCGGTCGTTGGGATGCAGTGCAAAATGCCACCTTCCCCTGCGGTGGCCCAGCAATGACCGACGGCGTCCATCTCGAATACTCACTCACACATACATCGAAGCTTCTCCCCGCTTCTCTCTTGGGTTCCAACCAACGATAGATTCATTCTCCACGATCATCATCACCCCGTCCTCCTCTCCCGTGCTGCAAGCTCTCCTTCGGTCGGAGTGTTCACGCCACAGGGTAGATCGTTTAGTACGCTTGGCAGAATTTACGCAAGCACCCCATGGTAGACAGCACCGGGTCGGAGCGCACCGTGTCGAGGAACGTCTGCAGTCGCACCCGACGTGCATGTAGCACGTCGTTCGTGAGCTCAGGCTGCACGAAAAGCACTGCACCGCTCGACAGATGCGGCACCTTAACGCCACGCGACTGCTTCTTCGTCTTAAGCTCCTTCTTGAGGTCGTGTTCCAGGCGCTTAAACTCCTCAAACGAAGCCGTAACATCCCACATGATCACTGGATTCATGTGCTTCTCTTGAGTAGCTGACTGGGCGCCGCAGTCGATGCGCACGACGTAAATGTCGCGCGGCTTGCGCTTGCCGAGCACGGCCTGTAGGAACGCTTTGCCGACGCGAATGTTCGCCTCGCCCAGATTCATATCCACACGGCGGCGCATGTCGCCTGGCACTACATTGACCAAAAGGCGGTTCCTGTTGAGGTGCGCCAGCACACGGCGTCGAGCAGCCGGGGCCTGCAGCTCCTTTCTCTTGGAAACGGTCGTTCCGTCTGCACGGGTGGACTTGGACGGGATAACCGCATCATCAACGCAAAGCAGCGGGAGTGTCGGCGGTGCAGCATTTGCTGGTGCCTTCGTTTTCAGCTTGGGGATGCGGTAGCTCTGGGTAGAAGTCGCTGCGTTCGTGGACAGCATGGACAACCCCATAAACGTGTGGAACGTGACGAAGGCGAACGCAGCAGCATGTGCCAGCAGACCAAGAACGAACGCGAGGATGTTCCAAGCCAGCACGCAGGCGACGTACGTGGCGAGCAGCAGCGACACGACTGAGCTGAGGGTGACGTCGAAATGCAGCAGTGAGTCATAGGCGCTGGTCAGCACGGCGAGGCGGACGCCCGGCAGGTTGAGCACGATGGTGGGCTTGGCGTTATCGGAGCTCACGGCACGTGCGCGGGGCTTCATGGTGTCCGTGGTAGACTGCATGGCCGTCTCGAGAGTCTTCGCAATGCGAAGGAGTTGTACGTTCAGAGCTTCCAACTGGGCCTGAACGTTGGCGCCTGCGCGGTGGTCACAGCAGCAGGGGCTCTGGAATTCTGCTGGCGGCTTGGATTCTTCCTCCTGCACCACGGGGCCGCTATGCTTGCTTGGCTCTGATGAGCGCTGCCCCGGCTTTTGTTGATTGGCGCCTGCAATGGGGAAAGACGCCAGCGGCATTGCACTGATAGAGCGGACCAATCCGGTAGAAGCTTTTCAAAGCTTTAGTCCCACTGTTGAACTGGCTACCGGTTCTGTCACGAAAGAGTTCGGACCAAAGGTGTTGGTTTTTGTCTTTGGCTCCACCTGAGCCACTCCGGTATCTGGGTGAGACTTCCGATGCTAAAGAGACAATGGAGGCTGTCCGCTATCGTAAATTACGATTCGTACTTGTGCTTACTTTGCAGTCGAAGCGCCCACATGCTCTACCGGCCGATTGTCGTCACTGATTAGGCCACTGTTCTACTCGGGGGCTACCGGTAGCGTAATGCCCACACGTCTGGTGGATTCTCCATCCCTGGCACATGGTGTCTGGGGCTTGCTCCGTTACGTTGACGCTGCACAAAAACTACTTCGAGAGTCAGCACGTTGAAGTGGATAAACCAAGTCAAACGCGAAGTAGAGTACTTTCACATGAAACATTTTGCTTTTTTGTTGCCCAATTGCCAGTCCCCCTACTTGAGTCGCTGGGCGGTGGCCTCGAGAAGTTGGTCCGTGAAGTCCATGTCGGCAGTTCGGACCGTCAGATCCACAAAGCCGCCACTTCGGACCTTCACGTGGATCAACCCTACGTGTTCCGAGTTCACCAGACGACAGGCTGCAATCGCTTCGTTAGCTAAAGGAAATGAGCAAAAGCATAGTGTTAGAACCTATTTCTGCAATGCAAACATGTCAACAGGAGAGAAATACGTACTGGTCGGGATGGCTTCGACGGTGTGAACGTTGAACAGGTGCATGCGGCTCATGAAGTCCTCGAGCGTGCGGATTCCGCTAGGGTTCACCTTGGTCTTCTTCTCGCATGGACACGTACCCCAACGTCCACCGAAGTCCTGTGTCGTGATCTGCCACGGCTCTAACTGACGTCCGTTGTACTGGAACACGCCCGTGTTGCTGCTACTGCCACCCAGCATGTCCAAACCATTAGCTGGGCTCCTTCCCAGCTCAACAGCAGCTATATACGCAACCAACACCAAACACGTCAGTAAAAATCATTCCAGCTAAATCATGATGACTTTTGACTCACCGTTCATGCTCGAACCGAGACCTGACATGTCGAAGGGGTCCAAGGATGCTGCGGGGGCCGGAGAGTTAACTTCAGGTGCAGACGCAGGAGCAAGCGGCGAGCCGATTCCAAACGGGTCTGCGTTCATAAGCGGTTGTTGTTGTGGTGGTGGCTGTTGGAACATACCTCCGTCCTGTGGAGGTGCTGGAGCATCAAACGAGATGTCGAGCAAGTCCATTTCAACCTTCGGCTGCTGCTGTTGTGGCGGTAGTGCTTGTTCCACTGGTGGCTGAGCTTGAGGTGGCTGCTGCTGCTGCTGCTGCTGCTGTTGTTCGTTGCGGTTCGATGTACGACGCGATGACGAGCGACCAGAACGGCGGTTAGAGTTCAGCGTCGCGCGGGTGCTGGATCCAACACGGCGAGCACCGGGCATCGGCGCCGGGGCGCCAGGGATGCCGCCGAAAATGGCAGAGGCCAGAATCTGTCGCTCGTCCACGTTTCCGTTTGCTTCATCCTCGCTCGAGGGCTCACCATTATCGTAGTTATTCGGGGCGCCGTACTCTTGCTGAGGCGGTTGCTGCGGGGGCTGAGCACCGTAAGCCCCCTGACCACCATAGGCGGATGGCTGGGCACCATAGCCACTTTGTCCGCCGTAGGCACCTTGTCCACCCATGCCGCCTTGGTTGTACTGGTCGGACGGATAACCTCCAGGGGCACCCGGGGCAGGAGCTCCAGGTGCAGCGTTTTGGTCCGGTGTGTTGAGGCCCGTTGGACCCCAGACATTCTTGACCACTCCACGCTTCCCGGCTCCAAATCCTCCGGTGGGGTCAGGGCCGCCAGAGCTTCCCAATCCAGGCATACCGCCTTGAGCATTGTTGCCACCCCACTTGTTGGCTCCAAACGCACCCTGCTGCTCTGCAGGAGGAAGCTTGGTCGGGTACGGGATCTCAGGCTTCTTGTAGGCCTCAAAGTTCAGGCGGTTCGAGTCACCGCCATTGCGACGGTGGTCATAGCCCTCGTCCTCATCGTCCGAGTCCTCAGGCGGGTCGTAAAGTGGGGCTCCCTGAGCTGCAGCCTTCTCGACAAAGCCCGTGAGGAATGAGAGGTTCGGGTCAACCTCAATGTCCTCACAACTTGCATCCTCCGGGAACACCTCGTTCATCAGAGAGAAGTTCTTGGTAAGCGCGAGGTACTCGAAGCAGCGCTGCTGCAGGTCCGTGCTGCGACTGGTCTTGTACTTGTCCATCATAGCATCTGCCACGTCAATAGTGTGGCCCATCTGAGCTGATATCTTCGTGACGGCCGAAAGCACGTAGCCACGCGTAGTGTCTTCCTGGTCGAACGGGCGGTCAACAAGCTCGACAAGGCGTTCGCAGATCTCCTCCAGCTCCATAGCTTCCGACAAGTAACCGTACTCACCAAGAACCCAAGCCATGGTGCAGACGAGAATGTCCGGTAGCACAGGGCGTTCAAGCAATTCCAGGTACGTGTCCACAGCGTCACGACGCAGCTCCATATCCTGGTCTTCGTCTTCACCGCTGCCTTCAGCAATCAGACGCAGCAAGTTGTGTGCCACTTCAGGGCGGACAAGATCACCGCCCAGTTCAAATACATTTGTCATGGTCTGAATGTACCAGGCGTTGCTGGGTGCGTAACGCTCAGCACACTGCGTGATACGCGAGACCAGCTCCGTACGGAGGAAAACGTCCGAAGCTTCACGAAGGAACTGAGTGAGTTTGTCAGAAATGAACTCAACGTTCACGGGGTTCGTCATGCGGTACAGCAAGTCCAGTGTCTTGCGCTTGAGCGTCTCATCCGGGTCCTCCAGGCAGTCAATGACAGCCATTTGGTGTGCCGCAGCGTAGCGTGGGTGGTCCTTTACAATAGCAGCAAGTCCCGTGACACCCAGATACTTAAGGTTGTGGTTGTCGCTCGAGATGAAACGGGAGATGCTAGCAGCCGCAGCATCTAGCAACGTGCTGTTCGGGTAGATCGTCGTCACTGTCTGCACACACTCGTAGATGATAGCGTAGCCCACGTTGATGCCGGTGTCAGCACGACGCATGACGTCATGCAGCACCTCGTACATGCCCTCGCTGGTCTGTTGATCCGCCTGACCCAGCAGTGCCAGGATCTTCAGCAAACGGATCTGGATCCACGGCGCGGGGATGCGGTGGTAGTCAAACTCGCGTGGCAGTCGGTGCTCCGTGATCTGCTTGAGGATACTGACGAAGCTGGGAACGAGGTCCTTGTAGTCTGTGGGGGTAGCTTCGGCCAGGTCGTGCAAGATGCAGAGCGTGGTGCCCATGACGCTAGGGTCGCGGTCGCACAACGTTCGACGTAAGGCATCTCCCACCTCGGTGACAGAGTCAGGATTGAGCTGGTGGAAGCGGTGAATGGCCATCACTGCCTTCTTACGGACCAGCTCGGCGTCGTGCCGCAGCAGATCAAGGATCATGGGCTGCACAGCCGGCACCATCTCCACAGTCACAAGCTTGCAGACTGCCATTAAAGCAGCGCACACCTCGAGGTGGTTCGAGCTCTGCAAGTCTCGTTGCAGCTGGTTGATGATCATGAAGCGGAACTCGTGCGTGGGGGACAAACAGAGGCTGCACGTGAGGTATCCCACACGCTTCTGCATGAGGTTTGTACTGGCCGTCATCTCCACGGCCTTGATGTAGCCGAAGGACGCGTCGTGGCCCAGCATCTCCACGTACATGAGGCGGATGAGGAACTCGCGCTTGCGCTTGTTCACGAGGCTGCTGGACGTGCTGGACGTGGCCGTGACCTCGCTCAGCTTGCGCTTAAGCTGCGCCACTTCATGGATGATGATGCGGTCCTCCTCCTGCTTCGACTTGCTCTCGCCGATCGACTTGACCAGCTCGAAGAACTCCTTGGACAGGTGCCCGCCCGACATGATTCCAGGTGACGTGGACGATCTCGGATTGAGGGGGCAGTCTGCGGTACATGTAGTGTGGTTGTATCGCTAGTAGTTTCAGTGGTTTTATTCGATACGATAGGGTTGATACATTTTGTAGTTTAACCTAGAGTTTTCTGATCGGAGAAGGATGGTGGACGGCGTGGAGCTGAACGACGCTGCGCTCCGCTCCTACAGCGTCGCGCGCAACTTCGCCCCGCAGGTCGGACTGTCGTTATTATCTGGTTGTGGGGAGGCTGGTGACTGACTGTCAGTTGGGCAGGAGGATGAAGATCCGAACGTATTCGTGACGTCGCTGGACTTCCACCGCGACGGCGAGCGCTGCGTCACAAGTCGCAGTGACGGTGTCATGTCCATGATCAACTGCTTAAGCGGCACGTACGTGGATAATGTATCTATGTGGGATTTTGCATTGTATAAGGACTCACGAATGATCTATAGCGTCGCCAAAACGATCTTGACCAAGCGATATGGCGTGGGCATTGTACGGTTCACCCACCACGCGGACTGCGTGATCTTCTCGTCGGCCAACACTGCTAATGACCGTACGTTTTCATATTGTGGCGCTGTCTACGCATTGAGAATGGTGTATATTAACATTTGTGTATCTTCAGACCGTATCCGGTATCATTCGTTCTTCGACAACAAGTTTCTGCGCTACTACACTGGCCACACTGACAGGTACATTGCGTTAACACTGCCTCTGATATTTGTTTTGCAGTGTACTAAACTCTGCGAATTAGAGTCACGTCGTTGATGATGCACCCCACTGCAGACCAGTTCATTTCCGCTGGAATGGACGGCACGATTCGGCTGTGGGATATCCGCAATTCGGACACTTCGGTACGTCGTGACTTGCGTCTGAAAAAGTAATTATTCAACTCTTACTGACCTCTTTGACTTATGCAGGCTATCATTCGAACGGACCATTTACCAGTTTCGCACATCTGTGCTGCGTATGACCAGGAGGGTGTGGTGTTTGGCGTGTACACGGACGACCATTTGATTCGCATGTATGATGCGAGGAACTACCAGGAAGGACCATTTGCCAAGTTTTCACTTTACGATGCGTCAGTTATAGCAGCAGTGGAGCCCTTCCTTGCGCACATGCAGGCTCCAAACCTGAACGCGAAGAAATTGCACGCGCTCGACCTCAAGTTCAGCCCCGATGGAAACCAGTTGCTTGTCACGACGAATCGAGGAGTATTTATCCACCTTGACGCTTTTGAGGGCAAGCTGCTACATCTCTTCAAAGAGCATGGCCTGGCTCAGAGTCAGCGTAGTGATCCCCAGCTTGGTTGCTGCTACTCTTCGGATGGCGCATATGTAGCCACTGGGGCGGAGGATGGTCGGGTCTTTTTCTACAAGAGCTCTACTGGGCAGCACGTGCACACCGTCCCACAAGGTCACAACGGACCTGTGCTGGGCTTGCAATGGAACCCAAAGCGCCATCTTCTAGCAAGTGCTGGCGGTAACTCGACTGTGTTGTGGTCGGCAGCCTGATCGCCGATGAAATGAAAACGTATCGGGCTACTCAGTGGTTGTCTGGTAATTACTTGCCGCTTACACTCTTTTTCTTTCTCGAATGTGCATACGTGCACTGGAGCATCATTTCGCTAGTTTGTTTGCCTGCAACGTGTACTACAGAATGATATCAATGGCAGTTATTTTAGGTTAGCCAAGTGATCATGCAAGACAGGAAGCAGGGTTTGGAATAAAGTTGGTACAGCATACGGCGATCAAAGTGGGAAACGTTCATGCCAAAGCAAAACGTTTTGCTGTGAACAAATGCGGTTTTGAAAAGTGATCATATTCATCGTGAGTCACACTTACTAGCACATCGAGGTCGCGATCGTCTGGCTTTCGAGTGCCGATATCGACGTGCATTGTCTGCATGAAGAGTGGGTGCCTTTTACAATGCCCCCACCCGATACTCAAGTCGTAAATGAACACCGCTACACCTGCGTGCAGCACTTGCCAAGATGGCGTCTTGTTGAGTTCAATCCTCTGCGACGGAATTGTGTCTCTACCTCATCGCTAAATGATCCCCTATCTTCACTCGAATCCTCATATGTTCGGACAGAACAATGCAAAGTTTGCAAACTCAATTTCGAGCCTGGCTCAACACGTCGTTGTTGCCGCCATCCCTTTGCATCCCACTTTCGTTTCTGCTCGGCGCACCGGACATCCAGACCAAAACCTTCCAAGCCGATGCTTTCTGTTCGTTCCCTCGGAACTGCAGCCCTGGCCTATGCCTTGGTGCTTTCGCTTCCTTCGCAAGTCGCCGCGAAGGACTACACTGTCAAAGCCGATGCAGCCACAAAAGTAGTTGATACGTGGGAAGGCTGGGGCACGTCGCTCTGCTGGTGGGCTAATGCCTTCGGAGACCGTGAGGACATTGCCGACCTTCTCTTCACCCAGAAGGCCACCGTGACGCTGAAAGGAAAATCTTCCGGTCTTCCAGCGCTTGGCTTCAACATCGCACGTTACAACGTTGGTGGATCCAGCAAGAACGTCATTGACGACAGCGGTACCGAGATCGCGATGAAGGAGTCGGAGAAGATGCCTGCGTTCAAGGCTATTGAGTCGTTCTGGCTGGATTGGTCCAGCAACGATACGACCAGCAAGAGCTGGAACTGGGAGGCGGATGCCAAGCAGCGTAAAATGCTCGAGTTAGCGATCCAGCGCGACGTCGATCTCACTGAGGCGTTTTCGAACTCGCCTCCATGGTGGATGAACAACAACCACGCCACCGCTGGTGGAGAAAGCGGTACCAAGGATAACCTGCAGGCTTGGAACCATGGGCAGTTCGCGCTGTACATGGCTACCGTGGTAAAGCAGGCAAAGGAAAGCTGGGGGATCAACTTCACTTATGTCGAACCGTTCAATGAGCCGATGGCCTCCTGGTGGCAATTCCCAGGTGGCCAGGAGGGCTGCCACTTTGACGTTGCCACGCAGAAGGACGTCTTGGTGAAGCTACGCGCCAAGCTGGACAGTTTTGATCTGCAGGACGTGGCCATCGCATCGTCTGATGAAAACTCCAATACGCAGACTCTCTCCACGCTCACTTCCATGGCCACAGACGCCAAAGTAATGGCCACAATTGGAAAAATTAACACACACGGATACGGTAATCGTGAGTCGGACCGAGCTCCTTTGAAGGAGTTGGTGAAAAAGGTCAAGAAGAAATTCTGGGACTCCGAGTACGGTGAAAAGGACGCGACGGGGCTCAGTCTGGCTCAGGCGATTGCCAACAACGTCAACGAGATGGGCGTGTCGGCGTTCGTCTACTGGCAGCCGTTTGATGGTGGAGGCTGGGGCCTCATCAATTCCGCTCCGGGCAATATGACGATCGACACACCCAATCCGAAATACTATGCGCTGGCTCAGTACTCGCGCCATATTCGCCCTGGTATGACCATTCTGTCCACTGATGACCTGAATACCGTCATGGCCTACGACGCCACGTCCAAATTGCTTGTACTTGCGACGGTTAACTCGGGCGATGTGGCTTCGAAGATCACTTACGACTTGGCAAGTTTTAAGTCTGCAGCTGGTCCGGTCAGTGCTTGGACGACGGAAACAAGTGGCACAGGTGCGCTTTACAAGACATCAAAGATCGAGTTGTCTGGCACGTCATTTAGCGCTTCGATCCCGGCTGCGTCGGTGATGACGTTTGAGGTTGAGGGTGTTGCTGTGTAGAAGAGAAGAGCTCTGTTGTGCTTCGACAACGATACTAAATCTACTAACAACAATTCACGAATGCTGAGAAATACCAGCAGTGGAAGTTGCGCTCCAAAATCTCCCGTGTCGTAATCGGTCGGTAGTAGCCGCTTCATACAGTCCGCTGTGATCATCTGGTTTTAGAGGATACCACATCGATCAACGATCGAAGTTGAAGCAAGTATGTACTTCGAGGTACATGTATGTCCTCGAAGGAGCTTTCAGATCTTTCATCTGTTCGTAGGAAACTTGTACTGTAGACAGTCAATTTCGGTGCAAGATGCATCATTTTGACACTGCAGCTCACGGCAATTCACTCGATTTTGTTTCTCACTTTGTTTTTGGCCTTTGTAAACAAAACATCAATACGATGCTGCCCATCCAAGCGGTAGTAGCTTCAGCTCTTCTGCTTTCTCACTGAGCAAGAGCTGAGAATCTCAGCTCTTGCAATCCAATGCCGACTAATACAGTGAAGGCTGATGCTGCTACAACGCCGCTCTGCTAGTGGGCCAACGTATTCGGAGATCGTGAGGACACTGCCGATTTACTCTTCACGATGAAGGAAGTTGTCACGCTGAACGGGTTAACGTCCAGTCTTCCAGCTCTGGGGCTCACGATTGCGCGATACAACATCGGTGGCTCTGCCAACAACGTGGTCGATGACAGCGGGACCGAGGTCTCAGCGAAAACGTCGGACCAAATGCCGGCATTCAAGTTTATGGAGACATTTTGGCTGGACTGGATGAGCAAGGACCCAGCCAGCACGAGTTGGAACTGGGATGCTGACGTGAAACAGCGCACAATGGTTGGCATTGATACTATACACGACGTAGACATCGTGGAGGCATTTTTAAACTCTCCGCCATGGTGGATGCCGAACAACCACGCGACTGCTGGCAGGGACGATGGAGGCGAGGACAACTTGGACGATTGGAACCACGACCACTTCGCACTGTATCTTCCCACTGTCGTGAGCCATGCGAGGACGAGCTGGGGGATCAACTTCACGTATGTCGAGGCCTTCAATGGGCCCATAAGCACGTGGTGGGAGTATCCAAGCGGACAAGATGGATGTCACTTTAAAATAGACCCGCAAAAGGATATCCTGGTAAAGTTGTGTTCACAGCTGGATGCTCTGAGACTCCAGGACGTCGCTATATCATCGTCCGACGAGAACTCGCCATCACTGGCGCTGTCTACTCTCACTTCCATGCCATCGGACTCAGACGTCATGGCTGCAATCGGAAAAGTGAATGCCCACGGATACGATAGCCAGAGTCCGTATCGCGGAGATGATCGTGAACCGTTGGAGACTCCTGTAACCCAGTCGAAGAAAAAGTTGTGGGACTCTGAGTACGGCGAGAGTGACGCGACAGGATTGAGTATGGCCGAGTCGATCGCGCTCGATATCAACCAAATGGGAGTGTCGGCATTTGTGTGCTAGACAGTGGTGCTTGGGGCCTCGTCCAGTCCTATTCAGGTGATAACTGGATCGGTACGCCCACGTGCTGATCCAGTACTCGCGCCACAAACGCCCAGACATGGCGATCTTCTCCACGGACGACAGCATAAAAGTTTGCTTTCAACGCTTCCTCAAAGGTGCTTGTGTTGTTACAGTGAACTCTGGTGACTCGGCATCGATCGTCACGCTTGATCTGTCGAGCTTCAAGACATGGCAGGGCCTATCACAGTGTGGACGACGGAACGGGAGCGCTGCACGAATCGTCCAAGGTGGATTTCTCAGGGCCATCCTTCAGCGCGTCAATTCCTGCTGCGTTGGTGATGACCTTCGAGGTGCAGGGGATTTCGGCCGGCGACAAGACTCAGGAAAATATCCATGAGCACATTTCTCCAGCGTTTTTTCACATGTCCTTTGATAATATGTAATGGACCAATCAAATCTCCTCTTGATACCAACGCGGAGTGTGGGTCACTTCGAGAAATACCTTGCGCAGCGGAGGACCTTCATCACTTGCCATGACGAGCACCTCGGAGATTCCTGCGCGGCCTGGTCAGCTGACAACTGAGTTCCTGCAGGAGATTCTGCGTCCATCATGCCCTTCACAACGTGTGGTTGACTTCCAGTGGGAGCCTATGAACCTTGGGGTCATCGCGGAGGTAGTGATCATTAATGTGAAGTTCAAGTCTGAGGACGCTTGCGATGCTAACACAACGGGAAAACGGTTTGTGGGGAAGTTTCTGCGGCCAGAATTCCCGTTTGAGTCCATGTTCTCAGTGGAGTCCAAGTTCTACAACGAATTCACGACGAAGTCAGGAGATGCTGCCATGAAGAACTCCGCCGCCATTGTGGGTTTCCCATTTGCTATCCCAACTGCAATCTTCACGTCCAATGTGTTGATTGTGCTGGAGTGTGTGGAGTCGGTGAAGACGTTTACTTGTATCGATGGAAGTCCACCCCAACATATACCGACGCTGGTAAAAAAGCTTGCTCAAATGCACGGGCGCTTCTGGAATCACGACTGCGATGGTCTGGCAACCCCTGCTGGGATCGGCAGCCAACTAACAGGCGAAGAGAAACGTCTTCAGTTTCCAAACTGCTGGAAAGCCTTCCTGGATGACGTGCCGTTGGAAAGTAGCGAGAAGACAAAGCTGGTAGCACACTGCCAACTTCTCAGCCAAAAGGCCGAGCAGCTCCAACTGGTACATGATATGGTGGACGATGGACCATCTTCGTTGATTCACGGAGACTTTCACATTGCGAACATGCTTCTACCCACGGAAAACACAGAGGGGGAAGTCACGTGGCTCCTGGATTGGGCGACGTGCGGAAAGGGAAATCCGCTGCGAGACCTTGCTTTCTTCTTTATCGTCAGTGTGCAAACTAGCCACCGCCGAGCGCAAGAAGCACAATGCCTGACAATCTACCACGAAACATTGACTGCAGAATCGGGAACGGTGCACCTGTCGCTGGACGAGCTGCGCCTGCAGTATAAGCTGTGCGTGCTCAACCAGTTCTTGATTCTGGTCGTCTTCGACAGCCTCAGCAAAAGTCTCGCGGCGAATGCGAAAACCGAGAAGCTGCGCGTGGAGCTGGACGCCCATTTCCGAGAAGTGAATCGCCGCGCGTGCTTAAGCGTATTGGACAACCTCGAGGAGAAGGACTTCCAGTTTCTGGAAGCTCGCTGCACGTGACAGCATTGCATGTACGTACTGGCTGCGGATCGGCCGCAATCTTGTTGTGTCTTCAATATGAAGCCATCTCTGGCTTTACTTGTACGTATTTTGTATCAGTGATTGCATTCCGCGTCGATTAAGCACAGACATCCCCTTCCACAGGTACAGTACTTGTAGACAGGTTTTGTCCGATTACGAGACGTGTGCCGGTCGGTCGGTAGGCACCACACTGGGGCTGTGCAGTCGGTGACTCTATTGCTGGAGACTCCAGCGGGTCTCTCTCTCCCCGATGCTTGTGCTGTTAAAGCCATCGTGCGCTATGTTGCTGTCGAGGTTGAGTCAGCTCTCGTGACACCTCAACGGGATCAGTTGACAGTGTCAACTTGACACTGCACTTGGACGTGCTATGCGTTGATTGGAGAGCTACTGCACCCGGCTTGATTATGTGGCAAAACTGCAATTGTGTAAAATTTGTATGATTTTCCACATCAAACGGTTACGATAGATGATCTAGTGCACCCGTTCAGTATGTAACTACAGCCTGTGCACTTGGGCATCGGTGGCATAAAATGCCACACAACAAGAACCGCGGCGAAGGGAGCACATCTCAATCGCGTTGCAAGAGCGAACATGGCGCGCTCGGTCCCAAAGCCCAACCCGTTCTTGGACACCCTGCTGGTGAGCCTTCTCGTATGCGAGTTGGGGATCATCACGCACACGCTGTGGGACGACAAGCAGATGCTCTACATTCTCGTCGCCATGTTCTTCGTGGTGGCGTTGGCCGTTAAGCTCACAAAGACCTCATTCGCCATCGGAGGCGGATGGTTCTCGCGCACATTTCTGCAGCACCTTGGAGACCCTCTCAAGAAGGCCGTGACTATGAAGAAGTGGTGCGACCAGTCGTGGCAGCTCGTCATTCATGTGTCCATGACGATCTTCGAGTTGTACGTGCTCCGCGATGAGACGTGGTGGCAGGATACAACGACCTGTAAGACCTTTGTTAGCCCGTACAATTTGCTGAAGGAGGATTTCTAACTGATTGACGTGCGTTCACTGCAGTGTGGAACCAGGGAACCGACACGGGCGTGTTCCCGACGCAGAAGTTCAGCACCAAGCTGCTGTACATCACGCAACTGGTAAGGCCCCCTTTCACGTAATGCGGTTGTACTCAGATTTCTCTAATGTATTGGTGGCTTGGTTGGCTCCTGCTCCTTTAGGCCATTTGGATTTACACTGCGTTCTCGTGTAAGTTCCTCGAGGAGATTCGTAAGGATTATCTGGTCATGATGACCCACCACGTAGTCACGATCGCGCTCGTCACATGGTCCTACGCGGTTGGTTTCTTGCCCGTGGGCGTCGTCGTGTTGCTTCTCCACGATGTGACCGACATCCCGCTCGACATGCTGAAGATGGCCAACTACCTCAAGATGGAGGGCGTCCCAGGTCTGTTCATGAGCGAAATTCTGTTCGTTATTACTCTTGCGCTGTGGTTTTACTACCGCATCTACCAGTACCCGACGAAGCTGCTGTACACGACTATGGTGGAGAACCGCGAGGCCAGCATGACAATGGCCGATGCGCACGACTTCACGCAATTGTTCCCGAATCCAGGGCCCCCATCGTGGCTGCTTTTCAACGTGCTGCTCACTACACTGTACTGCCTGCACATTTGGTGGGGTCTTCTGCTGGTTCGGGTGCTCGTCGGCATTGTACTCAAGGGTGCCCACGATACAGCCAAGGAGGAGTACGAAGGCACGTCGTCCGATTCGGACAATGACGACAAGGACGACTAGAAGGTAAATCCACTTATGCATGGAAAAAGTGGACTAGAGTGAAGAAGGAGACTGCATCTTGATCTGCAGGGTAAGCGAAAAGAATGCATTCATTTGGTCAGTCAGAGTCTGCAACTTCAAGTACCCCGGCAAATTTGATGACTTCAGTATATACCGGTATAGGCGATTTTAATTGAAGCGGTTTTTGGCGCGCTCATTTTGACAACCAGTTTCCTTTGGGATAAAAGGCTGGAGTACCATGATGGAAGCGTTGGGAGATGCACCAGCGATGTCCGTGGAGTCACTGGTCACGGAGGACTCTATTGTGATGGCGCTGAGAGAGGAACTGCCATTGATGGACTCAGAAACGGCGACAGTGAACTTGGTGATGCAGAAGCTGGCGATTCGTTTCGGCATGGAGTTCGTCGACTTTAAAGCGAGGTGGAGGAATCAAGTCAAGGCGCTATTGCCCGACATGATCGGCCTGTGCCAAGGTGGGAATGCTTCTGAGGATGACAGCGATACAGCCGAAAGTGATGCGGAAGGCGATGGAGAAGATGAGGAGGGGATGGACCTTCGACCCAGCAGGAAGCGCACACCACGTACAGCTAACAAGCGCAATGCAGTGGTGGATGCTAGCGATGAGGAGGATGAGAATGACAGTGATGCAAGTGAAGAAGAAACTAAACCTGAAGAAGATGAGGACGAAAGCGGAGACGACGTTGTTTCGGCAAAGAAAAGACGGAGAACGGTACGGACTTGCTATCGTTTTGCTGTATGTCTGCGAGCGGATACAGCTTAATATTGTGCTTGCGCTGACGGTGATAATGTGTTGTACATGCTTACAGTCTGATAAGAGCCACACCAGCAAGCGAAACACCAAAGCTCACCCAGCAAAAAAGCCCAAGGCGACCAAGGAAGAGGACCCGGCGGGGCTTGCCTCGTTGAAGGAATTGGGTCGTGCAGCAGGCGTCCTGAAGTACGTGAAATGCGCCAATTTACGGGCGAGATTCGTATTAACCAAAACTTTTGTTTCTTGTTGTGCCTTCCAGTCCTCGATTGTACAGACTTTTGAAAAGTGCTGACTCAACCGAGGAGGCAGAGGAGATCCTGCGTGACAGATTGCATGAAGCTGGAGTAGCGTTCCACGGGTCATATCCTACGAGCCGCGACATCAGCGCTGCGAAGAAAAAACACGATAAGGATAAAGAGCTGGAGGGCATCGATACCAGTTTGATCATCACGGGCGGTCGATCGCGTCGTGGAGGAAATGAGCGCATTTCATACAGGGACGAGTTCATCAACGGCGAAGAAGACACCGAAGATGAAGACGACAAGGAGGACGCCGATGAAGGAGATGAGTCGGACTCATCGGAAGCATCTCTTTAATCTGAAAGTTGCGTTGTTGTATAACTGGTGGCGACAGCAGCCGTGCAAACCAAATAGAGAAACAATTTGTTTTTTTTTAATTCTTTACGTGTTAGTGTTGAAGTGATGTGTATACATCCGCTATACAAGCTTCAAGAAACTCTGTGCGGCCCGTCTCATTATAAATTATAAAAATGATGATTAGTTGAAAATAAAATATAATGAATACAACCATCCAGTCAAAATGTAACTGCCCCAATTACAAGCCCGCGCCCGTCTCACATAATTGATTTATTTTCGACCAATGGTTGGCCTCCA
This sequence comes from Phytophthora multivora, assembly GCA_001314345.1. Lineage (NCBI taxonomy): Eukaryota > Oomycota > Peronosporomycetes > Peronosporales > Peronosporaceae > Phytophthora > Phytophthora multivora. The sequence continues at coordinate 74,437 of KQ473303.1, read as the reverse complement.
TGTATAGTGTATGGCGATTGGCCAAAATGAGTGAAATTGAGTCGGCCGGGTGATTGGTGGTGGGAGCGCGTGGGGTGTTTGGTCTCGGGGGCGGCAGCATTTCCGCTCACCAGTTTCCAGAACCCGAACGTGAAGCAATGCCGTCCTACAGCCAGGAACCTGAAGACGCTCAGCGTGCCGCTAAGGCCCGCGGCTCGCACCTCCGCGTGCACTTTAAGCACTGCCGTGAAGTCAGCCACGCCATCAAGGGCATGCCCCTGAACAAGGCTAAGGGCTTCCTGCAGGCTGTGCTCGAGTACAAGCAGGCTGTGCCTTTCACCAAGTTCACGGGCGGCTGCGGCCGTCACGGTCAGGGCAAGCTCCGCGGTGCCGCTGGCGACAAGTGCAAGTGGCCCCAGAAGGCCACCAAGATCATCCTGGACCTGGTGAAGAACGCTGAGGCCAACGCCGAGGTGAAGGGCCTGGACACGGACCTGCTCTACATCTCGCACGCTCAGGCCAACGCCGCCATTAAGCAGCGTCGTCGCACCTACCGTGCTCACGGTCGCATTGGACCCTACATGTCCAACCCGGCTCACATCGAGCTTATCCTGACGGAGAAGCGCGCTAACGTTGCCAAGGCTGTGGAGGAGACCAAGCCCGCTAAGGTGTCCCGCAAGCGTCAGGCTCAGCTGCGCCTCAAGTCGGGCGGCGGCGTCCCGGCCAACTAAGTTGCTGTCTACGCACGGAGTATCTCTTGCCTGAAACACGAAGGGTCAATCGGGAACGAGCGACTGTAGACGCGAGGGGGTGTCGAAAAGTTTGGTAAAACTTTTTAATACAGCCTTGCCGAGAAATGGGTTCTACTGATGCAGTGTGAGAGCAAGCGCGTTTCCAGTTTGTCTTCGTCTCGCGTGTATCGTTGTGGTTATCCCTTGGTGCGTACAGGTACAGGGTCGGCGTTGGCAGGATTGACGGCTGCTTTAGGGATGCCTGGGTTAATACGAGGCGTGACAAATGACAGCGATCTGTGGCTGATGCGAGGCGTGACAGGTGACAGCGGTGGGTTGTGGTGGCCGAGCAGGGCGGCAGTGGACAAGAGACTGCTACGATTGTGGCGTAGGTCGCGATTCCATGGTGATCAAGTCGCTGACAATTGCGCAGCAGTTTGTAGCATTGAAGACCGACGCCAATAAGTTATTCCAAGCTTGAAGACGGTGTCGCGAAGGAAAGTGCACGACCCACACTTGTAGAGTGCTCGGGTCTTGAATCGTCATCCACCACTTCGATTCCCCGCAAGTATTTGTCTCCTCGACGGATGTGACGAGGCTGATGTTGTGGAGACACATCACGTGCTTCAAGTTGCCGTAGTGCAGGAGATGTTGTGCTTGGTCAAGGTGTAAGTGTTGCCTCCGCTTCTGCATCTTCGGCATGAAAAATCCCACTGGTTCCTCGATGTCGACCCACTCATCCCCCGAAGCTACACTGTTGTCTTCACTGATAGTGCTCTCCTCCTCCGCAGTATCTGTGTCTTGTTGTGTTGTCTTCTGTTTTGATGGACAAAGGGACGGCAAACGCCGCCAAATTCCTCCAACACCGAGCATTGCTACCACGCGCTATAGCTGCTCCCACGAAACGTTGTTATTCTGAAAGCATTCTGCCAAATGCGACTTACAGCGTCACCTCAAGTGATGCTCCTCAGCGATAAGATCACCAGAAATACACAAGCTCTCCGGAAATAAGAGCACGAAACTCAAAACAGCGCCCTACTCTCATCACTTTACATGTATTAATAAATTTATTCTTTACTGTGACTTACACAGGCAAAGTACAAAGCCAAATAAATATCTTCCTCATTGCATCCGAGAAGCTAAAAGCAACGTCGTGTGAGCCACATCACAACCAGTGACCAATCACGTCAGCGATAAATTACTTGGGGTTTGTATTGCCAGTCTTGATTTAGTTTTGGCGGGAGTGGAGCGCGCATACCTTGCCAACCTTCGCGCAGGATGAAGCAGAAGACGCAGAGCTCGTTGCTGAGCTTCTTCAGCCCTCCGTCGTCTACAGGCGGTTCAGACAAGAAAAAGACCGCGTCGGCTTCGGCCGGTAGTAACGGCAGCTCCAAGAAGAAAGCGACCGCCGCGACGAAGCCAAAGCGCGAGTCGCTGGGCTCCACCCGCAAAAAGATCGAGTTCTCGCCCAAACTGAAGCAGAAAACGGCGCAGAAAGAGGCTGATGATGTTCACATGGAAGAAGCAGACAAGACGTCGAGCGTGGGCGTCAAGCGCAAAGCGTACGAAGAGTTCTTGGGCACCAGTTCCGAAGATGAAGACGAACAGAAGCCTGTGGGCAAACCGAAGCCAGTGGAGAAGAAGAAGGAGACACCCAAGAAACGTACGGGTAAAATAGTCATTAAGGATGATGACGACTCGGAGGAGGAACCTGTGGCGCCGCCTTCTCGTCGTAAAACCAAGACAGCACCTCGCAACGTTGTCAGTAGCGAGGAGGAGTGGGAACAGGACAGCCCAGAGGAAGCAGGTGACGGGGAGGAGTCGGAGTTTAGTGATGCAGAGGAAGAGCCGTCGGATGATGACGATGTTGATGATCTGGTGGAAGAAGAATCGGAGGAAGAGTCTCCGCCACCCAAGAAGCGGCGAAAAAGCGCCCCTGCAACGACCAAGTCAAAGAAGTCCCCGGCAAAATCCTTCTTATCGCCGCCACCTGCTGCTAAAAAGAAATGGAATGGCACTGGCACGTCTAGCAGTAAGAAGCCACTGACTGATGGTACGGAACTGCCCAGTTCCGTGGCCGGTGCTGGAAACCACATCCATGATTCGCTACCTTGGCTGCATGAAAAGCGCCTCGACATCAATGGAAACACACCAGACTCTCCAGACTACGATCCACGTACTATAAAGGTGCCAGCTGAATTCCTAAAGAAGGAAACGCCAGCTATGGTGCAGTGGTGGGAAGTCAAATCGCAGAACATGGATACGGTGCTATTTTTCAAGGTCGGCAAGTTCTACGAATTGTTCCACATGGATGCAGACGTTGGCTTTAAGGAGCTAAACCTCATCTACATGAAAGGTGATAAAGCTCACTCAGGCTTCCCAGAAATTGCGTACTCGAAAATGTCATCCCAATTGGTTGCCAAGGGATACCGTGTTGCTCGCGTGGAGCAGACAGAAACACCCGACATGTTGAAGATCCGCAACAGCAAGCTAGCAAAGAAGGCCAAGGTTGTTCGCCGTGAGGTGTGCTCTTTGCTGTCCATTGGTACGAATACTGTCAGCTTCCTGGACGCTCCGATTTCTTCTCAAGATCAAGTGTCGAAGAATCTTCTCGCGCTTAAAGAATCTTGTGACGCCACGCAGAAAACTGTTCGCTTTGGTGTCTGCATGGTGGACTGCTCTACCGGCGCCTTTCAACTATCCGAGTTTGACGACACTGAACAGCGAGACCGATTGAAGACGCTATTTGCTCAGTTTCACATCGTGGAAATTGTGACCGAACGATTCAACATCTCCGACGACACAAAAATGATTCTCAAGCACGCTGCACCCGCTGCAATTCGCTCATCGTTGCGGGTAGGCAAAGAGTTTTGGGATGCGTCGAAAACGATTGATGAAATCGAACACGCGGGGTATTTCAAGGAGCATGGATGGCCAGAAGATGTTCTGTATTTCTTGGATATGGATAAAGTCGTGAAGTCCGAGGGTCAACTTGCTATTAGTGCTCTCGGTGGCTGCATCTGGCACCTGCGACGTAGTATTATCGACCAGGAATTGCTTTCCCTCTGCAACTTTAAGCGATACAAGCCTTCTGACGAAGAGGCACGAGAAGCACGTGCAAACAAGGAGGCTTTGTCTGCGGCCAAGGCTGAGCTGAACCAGCAGTATGTTGTGCTGGATTCACAGACCATCCAGAACCTAGAAGTTCTTTGCAACAGCTTCAACGGGTCGCGCTCGGGCTCACTTATTGATATCATGGATAAGACCGTGACTAGTTTTGGTGGCCGCATGTTCCAAGAGTGGGTATTGAAACCTTTGTGCAAGATCAGCGATATTCAAGAGCGACTCGACGCTGTTGAGGAACTGGGCAACAGTGGTGACTTGATGATGGAGATCCGCGAGTTCCTCCGGAAACTACCGGATTTGGAGCGATTGCTGTCTCGAATTCACGCGCTAGGGTCTGCGTATCGCTCGAAAGAGCACCCGGATAGCCGTGCAATTATGTACGAGTCGCAGATCTACAACGTTCGCAAGATCAAAGACTTCCTTGCCGTACTCAATGGATTCGACGAGGCTATGAACCTTACTCTCGAGCTCGGCCCTCGCCTGTCGCAGTCGAGTTCGCCGATTCTCCAGTCACTGCTGAAGAGATACCACGTCGAGAATGATGTCCAGCCAGGCATTAAACACGGACACTTTCCCGATCTTACAGAAAAGCTGGAGTTCTTCAAGCGCAGCTTCGACCAGGCTGCAGCCAAAAAAAGCGGTGTAATCGTACCTCAAGCAGGTGTAGACCCCGAGTTTGACGCAGCGTGTGCTGAAATTACTCAGGTTGAAACCGAGTTGGAAGACTACTTAAGCGAGCAGCGCTCCGCACTGCGTTGCCGACAAATCTCCTACTGGGGCAAGAAGAAAGAGGATCGTTTCCAGTTGGAGGTCCCTGAGAGCGCTCTATCAAAACAGCCGAAAGAGTACGAGCTGAAGTCTCGCAAGAAAGGATACAAGCGCTTCCACACCCCAACAATCCGTGCCTTGCTGAAGCGTTTGGCTACCGCTGAGGACCAGAAGGACGAGGCACTCAAAGATCAGACGCGCCGCATTTTCCATAAGTTTGATGAGGACTACAAGTACTGGATGAAGGCAGTGCAATGTCTGGCTGTGCTGGATTGTTTGGTGAGTCTCGGCTTACTCAGTAGCCAGAGCGAAGGATACACGAAGCCCGAGATCGTAGCGGCAAGTACCGCCAATGGAGGAATTCCTTTTATCGACATCGAAGAGGGCGTCCACCCTTGCGTCGCTGCTACCTACAGCAGCGGAGACTTCATTCCGAATGATGCGCGCCTTGGTATCGAAGGAAAGGGCCAAATGGTTCTCCTCAGTGGACCGAATATGGGCGGTAAGTCGACGCTGCTGCGCCAAACCTGCGTACTGACCCTCATGGCTCAGATCGGCAGCTTCGTCCCTGCGGGAAAGTGCCGCCTCAGCCCGGTGGACCGGATCTTCACGCGAATTGGCGCGTCCGACCGCATTCTTGCTGGACAGAGTACGCTGTACGTGGAGCTGGCCGAGACGGCGACAATTCTGAACCACGCTACCAGTCACTCGCTTGTCATTCTGGACGAGCTGGGACGTGGTACGTCCACGTTCGACGGCACTGCCATCGCGTATTCGGTCGTCGAGCACCTGCTGAGCGACATCCAGTGCCGAACAATGTTCGCAACGCACTACCATTCGTTGGTCGAGGAATACGCGGACAATGACCAGGTGTCGCTGGGCCACATGGGCTGTATCGTCGACCCGGAGAACGATCGCAAGGTCACGTTCCTGTACAAGCTGGAGGATGGCATGTGCCCTAAGAGCTACGGTATCAACGTGGCAATGCTAGCCAAACTGCCAGACGAAGTGATTGAGTGCGCAGCGAAGAAATCGGAGCAGTTTGAGAAGTCCTTACAGGCGAACTCACACGCAGAGCTCGAGAGCCTCCGACTAGCGCAACAAGTGCGTGAAGCTCTGGCAGAGGGCGAGGCAGGCATGGACAAACTAAAGCAGCTTTGGGAACAAGCACGCAAAAGTGCCATTAAAAGGTAGCCATCTGACGTCAGTCTCCGAAATTAAGAACCCGAAAATAAACCATTTGAAGCCATCCAAAAATAAGGACATACGATAACCAAGTCTCAAGTCGATCTGGCCATGGTCAAGTCTCTGGTGGAGCTGGCTGTGGCGGCTGTGGCGCTCTCCACGCCAGTGCAGGAGATGTTGGCGTATATGGAGTTTCTGCCTGTGGTCATCCGCCTCCAGCTCTTTAACGAGCTGCCGAATTTCCGGCTGCGCGAGATGGAGGTGGAGTGGGAGGCGGCAGCGAAGCAGGAGACGCCGGAATTGTGCGACGGCTACGACCCCCAGAAAGGAGACAAGTTCCTATTTGACCAAGAGACGCAGTGCGTGTGGGAGCAGCGTATGAAGGCAGCGCGACTGGGCTATGAGCCGACCCCCATCGAGAACACAGCGGCAGCGCAAGGACGCAGACGCAATCCCCGGCACGTGTTCTGGGAGCATCAGTTCCGTACTTTGCTCAAGTTGCGCACGCCTCTAAAACTCACAGGACCCGTAGACTTGTTGGTGGAGTTTCAGAAACTCTTTGTGGACGTCGTGCAGGTGCTTAAGGTGCATGGCCGCGAGGTTTGCGACGACAATGCGGGTCTGCTCCTGGCGCTTAAGCAGCTAAGGAGGTTAGAAGTGCACCACCCCGAGCAGCAAAATACGTGCTGGGAGACGATGGAGAAGTTGATGCAGAACCACTCTAGTCTTATGGAGATGGGCTTCTTCCACGGTAAACTGAGTGATAACCAAGTTGCTCAGATCCGCAATACCTTGACGAAGCCCTTCTTGACGTTGGACAAGACGATGCAGACCTCTAGGATCACGACGCTGGAGATGGTCTCTGTGAAAATACGACCGGAAGGTTTCCGCCAATTGGTGGGTCTTGTGACTGAGATGCCGGGACTGATTCAGTTGAGACTCAGCAATACCATTACGGACTTTGACACGAAGCTGCTCATCGACGCTGCATTTCGAGCGCCAAAGCTGCAGCGGCTTTTCTTGGAGCACAATGATCTGGAGGATGATGCGTTCATTGGACTCTCCAAGATGCGCAAACCTCTAGCGGTACGACACCTCCGTCTTAGCGACAATGACGTGTCGTCTATAACCGTGGGGGCAATCTGCAGGGCGAGTATGGATGGCGTACTGAATTTGGAGCGACTTGAGTTGACCGGCAACGTACAGATTGGTGATCCAGGTATACATGCGTTGACGCCAATGCTGGCTTCCCCCAGCGCTGGACCTGCAGTGCTGACCCATCTTGACGTTCGTAACTGCGGTTTTAGCTTGGAAGGTGCCACCAATCTGCTGCTAGCTCTGGGTCAAAACAAGACGGTCAAGCATTTAAATGTCGCTCAGAACTTCTTCGACGTAGGCTTTGGCGACGTCCTTGCAGATTTTTTGCTTACCAACGAATCCGTCACACATCTGCAAGCGAACGGCGTTGGGCTGGGGCTCTCAGGTGTGTCTGCTAAGCTGTTGACAGCATTGGAGAGCAACTCCACCCTGACGTCTCTGTCCATGGGAGCAAATCGGCTGCGGAATGACGGTGCAGCCGCAATACTTCGATCACTGGTAAAGCGGGCACAGACGAAGCCTTTCACACTGGTTGACTTGAGTGGCAACCTGCTCACATCGAGTGGACTTGCTGTGATAACTGACATTCTGGAAAACCCGACAAATAGCAGTGCTACTCACTCCAATATCCCCAGAAGGCACGGTATCAACAGTGAGGAAGACGAACAGCTCGATCGGAAGCGCCGCCGTACCAATAGTTGGGATAGCCGAAGCAGCCAACTCATCGCGGAGCTGTGTCTGCTCAATAACGACTTCATCGGGAACGACGAGTGCGGCGGTGACAGTTCATCGCTAATCGAACGTATCCGTCGACGCGTTGGACACCTCAAAAGCAATGAGTGGGCTATACAGCACCAAGTCTACGATGATGAAGTGTAGAGAAATTAGAAAGACGTGTATTCAAACTTAACGTATCGTTGTCCACATTACAAAGTCAAAATGGACTCCCAAATCCAAAAAACGCTCGGTGACACTATCGACGCAGCAACAACATTTACACCACGAACCAAGCAGATTACATCTCTCAGGCAAATCACTGGGCGTACTCAGTTGAAAAAGCTGTACTCCCGGTCGACATACTGGTGCTGGGGTTCGCGATATTCACGATCTCCCTTCCGCTCGATAAGGATACGCTGCTTTCTTTGTAGTTTCGTCATATGCGCATCCAAAGAGTCGAGTATACCCTGAAGCGGGTGAGGGATTTCCTCAAGTTCTCCATCCGAGTTCATGCTGTCGTCTTCGACCACTTGATCTTCGTCAATCTCTTCACTTTGGTCGTCGTCGTCATATTCTCGGTCGTTGATCGCTGCTACGTTCGCATCCAAGCGGCGCTTTTTGGCCAAGTCAAAGCTCTTTCCATATTGCTCGTCTTTGCCACGCTTCGCTGGTTTCTTCGAGCTCAGCGAATACGTATTATCTTTTGCATGACGATCGGGATCTTTCTCATCAGAATCGTTGCTTGAACCCGACCCTGGATCGATGACAAAAGGGATTCATTAGTTACTCCACTTTGGAACAACCCGGTAACCACAAAGAACTGCGTACATGCATTATCCGACGACGCGACAGACTCATTTTCGGAGCCGTCATCATCCAAATCAGCGTCAGCATCAGCTCCATCGTCCCAATTATCGTCTGCAAATACGTAATGTAAGATGGTGGAAAAGGATACAAGGCGGAACAAGGAACAAGGAAACAAACCTGGACTGGATAGCTTTCCAGTACATCCTGAACTGTGTTCGTCAGCAGTATCTTCATTGCCAGTTTGAGGCGTATGAGTAGGCGAACCTTCGTGTTCTTGCTCGTCTTCATCAACAACGGAATGCTTGCTGTTTGCCACGACAGCTCGGAGTGGAGGCTCGATAAAGGAAGAATGTTCCTGCTCTTCCTCACCCTCGGCTGCATCTGCATCTTCCTGGTTTGTATACGAAACGTGCTGGCCAGGGGATTGAACAGGGAGCTGATCATTATCCTGTTCATCTTCGTCGGCAATGACTTCTTCGGAGCTGCGTGTATTGCTTGCATTCTTTTCACGAGGACTGTTCTGTGCACTTGTAGCAACCGAAATCGCATTCGCTACATGATTTAGCGGATTATCTTGCTCTTTTGTTTCTTGATCAGAGGTTGTAACGCGCAGTCTATTATCCGTCGCTGTCAAAACGAGATTCTCAGAGCCATCCAGCGCGCCAAAGCCTATCCACATCCTCCACAACAAAATTAACACTGTAGCGCAAGTAGGCTATCTAGCACTCGACGTACGCTGTTCAAATTGGGTTAAAATGTGCTGGGCATGGGCGAAAAGGTCCTGAAACGTGGCGCCTACAATCATACCGTGATCAGATTCACACCCGAACAATACAACATGCAACTCACGCACCTGGCGTCAAACTTGCAATCTGGCAGAAGAAATCCACTAATTTATTGGCTCGGTACAGCTCTATCGAGTGCTGCATGCAACGCAGTACGCTGTGGACCAATTTCTCCGTCCACTGGCACTGGTCTGCAATATCTCGTACGAACGCCGCGTAGTCGTTAGCCGGCAACGTATTCGCTGGGGTTCTCTCAATTGATGGTGCTAGCGATGCCGCAGTGTTCGTCTGATTTTGGAGCTCGCCTACAACGGGTTGCGCTGATGCAGCATCTCGTGTTGACATATTCGTTTGGCTTGGTGCCAAGCTTGTCCCACTAGCGGCTTTTGTAACCGATCGCAGCTTGGGTCGATGCGACCAAATGTTCTTGGTTCGTTGTTTTTTTCTGCGCTCAGAATTCAGTTTGTGGCCTGCCATAGATCAGCCAGACACAGCCATCAGCAAAAGTGTAAAAGCAATCGGAGGACGTGGGTGACGTACTTCGTGCCCTCATCGCTAAATATCCAAGGGCATACGGGTCGTTGAGGTCTTTCCAGTCTTGTTGCAATGAGCATTGAGTGGTGTTAGTAGCAAGAATGAATAAAGCATCGGATAAAGAACCCCCTTCACCTGCGTTAAAGATCTTGTACGCTTCAGATGCGGGGTCAAAAATGGTGTCAGGTATATCTAACCATAACATACAAAGGTCAGATCACATCAAAGGACATGAAGGATGGTAGGTCGGTACTTACTCGCTGCACGAACTGTTGTTGACTTGTTCATGAATTTGTCTTTCATGTCGCTCAGCTTATTCACGCATGATCCGTCCGTTCGGTCTGAGTCATAAGAAGAACTCATCGCATTAGCTGCAGTAGATGAACAGGCGCTGCGGTCACAATGACAGAGACTCACTCAACGCTTCGGCAACACGGTTCACAAGCTCGGAGCACCCAGATTTCTGAATCTGAGCAGTTATCCGAACGAGGAAATCAACGAGCGACTCCATCTCTTCCGACGACCACAACTTGGGCTTGCCACTGGGGGCTGCAGCCGCTTTCTCGGGTCGGCGAGCGGGTGGGACATCAGTGAAAATGTTTGCCAAAAGCTTAAGCCGAGCAGCTCCCACTTCCGTTCGTTCTGTGCACCAACAAGATAAAACACAGCGCTCATGTTAGTCCGTAGGTTCCATTCAAATTCTGTAGCAACTTACGACGCGGATGGCGTTTCTCCCTCATGAAAAGTTCGCGTAATGCGTAAAATTTGCTTTTCGTTTCCGCAATCGATTTACCTAAACGACCTCACAATCAGCATGCAGTTCCACGTCCCCGCTCACATTAGCACAAATACTTACCCCACAGCTGCACCTGCTTAAAATATTTATCTTGAGTGTCCGTGAATCGGTCTCGATACTGCTTGGCCTTTTGCAGGAAGCGACTGAGTTCATCAGGCAACCACACCCCGCCGGCTTTGTTCTCCGGCAGCAGACGAATGGACTCGTAGATGTGCTCGTATACAAAAACTTCATACCCGTTTGCCACAATAACTGCTCGCCACGAGAATAGTGAATTTACTAACGACACAGAAGGATCCAAAGAGGGCGGGTGAACGCACCGTCCGTCCGGAAGTTCTTGGTGCTGAACCGGAGCCCAAATTGTTCCATCAGCCCTCGAACCATTTGCAGAATCTCCGCAGCCTCCTTGTCTACACATTGAAATCAAGGAAGAATCGCCAAAATGAGCCCCAAACACTTGATTTTAGCTGGCATCGAAGCACGATAGCCGGAATTTCCCGCGAAGGTATCCGCTATTTAACCCCGTTTGACGCACCTGGTAGCTCTGCGCGCATAACTTCCGCGAACCGGCCGTCGGACGTGTACACGTAGTACATCAAGTGCTTGCGGAACAGCATCAGGAGCGCCAGGACGTCTTCGTCGCCCCAGCCTCGTGGTCGCACGAGCATCTTGATCTTCGTCAACGGTTGAGTAACAAGGGGTAGGTGCATTTCCGTATTTTAGTGTACCATACACAAACTATTTAAAAAGTGCTTTTTAGGGGGGACGCATTTTTAGTGTGGGAATTAAACGAGAGCCACCATGTCGGACGCTGAGGAGGACTCGAGCAACCAGCGCGCGCTGCTGATCCCCGTGAAGAACTCGGAGCAGGCCGTGGAGGTGTTCGTGGACGAGCTACCAGATGACGTCAACGACATCATCGATATCCTGCGCGCCGAGGTGGCGCCGCTCGACGTCTGGCTGCAGTTCGCCGTCGAGTATTACAATCAGGGCCATGTGGCGCAGTTCCAGGAGATCCTGGCCGTGGCCTCCGAGCCAGGCATCGAAGAGATCTACAAGGACAATGCGTCGCGTATGTGTCGCATCAAGTTCTTCGTGGCGTTAGCCAGCCACGCCGTCAACGCCATGTGGAACGAGGAGGACGAGAAGAAGCGCGAAGCCATCTCCCAACGCGCCGTCGGCTTCTTCCAACGTGCTGATCGTCTCGACCACCAGCACCCAATGACTCTGGTGGGAAAGGCGCTTATGTTCATGGCCAAGAACGAGGACGATCGCGCTGATCGCTTCGTCAAGAGTGTACTTATCTCCAACAAGACCAATCTGCCAGCCATTTTGGGCAAGGCGCTGCTGCTGTATCGCAAGAAGCAGTACAAGGACGCCAAGAAACTTTATCTGGAGGCTATCAAGCTACACCCGCGCAGCCCGCAGGCCGCCAGCATGCGCATGTGCTTCGCCTACTGCTGCTACCATTTGGGAGCGGTGGAAAAAGCTCGCGCTGTCATGAAATACACAGCGTCATTGGATGAGACCAATGTAGATGCTGTGATTGCTAGTGCACTGTGGCAACTTGCAAGCCAGAGTCGTGAGGAGCGTGCGGTTAGCATCCGCGATGAAAGTTCTCGTTTCATGATGATGATCCACCACGCTCACGCTATCGACAAGACGAACCCCACAGTTCTTAACCACTTGGCCAACCACTACTTCTCGCAGTGGATCCCGCTGCCCTGCACGGTGAGCGTGGTGCGTGGATCCGCTGTTGTGGCCACTTCCAAGGACATTTCCAGTGAAATATCGCCAGGCCAGATTATCTGCATCGGTGACAAGTACGTGGCGTACATTAGCCGCGACGACGATGCCGTCTCGTCGTCTGGACTGAAGCTTGATGGACCGTACCGTGATGAATCTGCAACAGCCTCGAACATCGCACGGAAGGACTACGACAAGATGTTTACACTCGCAGGCAACGCGTTCCACAGCACGAAGATCCCCGAGATCCGCTCGGAGAGCTGCTACCTCATGGGACGTGGTTGCCACGCGCAGGGCAAATACAAGGATGCGTATAGCTACTACTTCAACGCTGGTCGTCTTTGGCCGAAGTTTGTGCTCCCGTGGTTTGGCCTGGCGCAGATGTACTACGAGCGGAAGGAGTTCACGAAGGCTGCGTCCTACTTGGAAAAGGCTAACAAGGCGTACCCGGAAAACGTCGAGATCCTGTCGCTTCTTGGTGATGTCTATGGCAAGCTTGGCAAGAAGGACGAAGCGGTAGTCCTGCTGCGCCGAGTTGTGGAATTAGAGCCGGGCAATGTGGAAGCTCTTATCGGTACGGCTGAGTTGCTTCACTCGTCCCCGGACCGGAAAGACCAGATCATTGCAATTTCTTCATACATTGCGGCGGAGAAGGTCATGAACAATGCATCGGAGCGTGTGCCTATGGAGGTCTACGTCAACCTCGGTGTGCTTCAGCAACGTGTCGGGAAGACTGCCGACGCAATCAAGTGCTTCAAGAAGGCATTAAAGCAGTTGGGCGACGATAGCAGTGCTGATGAGGAAAGCAAGTCGGAGGAGGCGGACGCTTTGGCTGAGGACGGGGCAGTTCCTAAGCCAACGGAGAGGAATGTCACAATTTTGTACAACATGGGGCGTGCATACGAGGAGATCGGAAACCGCGACCGTGCTAAGAAATTGTACGACGCTATCCTGGAAGTTTTCCCCAGGTACACGGACTGCTTACTGCGCCTGGGTTGTATGCTGCGTGATCGTGGGCAGGAGTCCGAGGCGATCAAGACGTTTGATAAGGTTCTGGAGGTCGACCCGACGTGTGCTGAGGCCTGCTTGCTGCAGGGCAACATTCACCTGAAGAAGCGTGAATGGGTCTTTGCCCAAAAGAAGTACGAGAAGGTGATGGGTATGCCAGGCTTGAAGAACGACCCGTACGCGTTCTTGTCCATGGGTAACATCTTTATGAGCAACCTTGGCGAGAAGAATCGCTACACCAAGAACATGTCGTTGAGCGAAGTGTACTACAAGAAGACGCTCACGTCACACCCGCACAATATTTACGCTGCCAACGGACTGGGTATTATGATTGCTGAAAAGGGCAACTTTGAGCTTGCGAAACAGATTTTCTCGCAAGTGCGTGAGGCCAGCCCGGACATGCCCGACGCCTGGATCAACCTCGCACACATTTTCGTAGCTGAGGAGCGGTACCAAGAGGCTATCCAGCTTTACACTGTGTGCTTGACGAAGTGCTACAAGGGACAGGACCTCGAGGTGCTTCTGTACCTTGCTAAGGCCTACTACGAGTCGAAGGATTTCCCTAGCTGTATCGCCACGCTGTCCCGTGGTTTGCACATGTACCCGAACGATTTGAGGCTCTGGTACAATTCGGGCCTGGCGCAGGAAGACTACGCTGTGACAACACTCGGACAGGAGACAACTACTACACGGTCAGGTAGTGGCAACGGAGTGCCCCAACACCGTACGATGGCTGATGTTCAGCGCGCCATCCTGGATTTGAAGCGTGCGCAACGCATTTTCCGTTTCCTGCTTCAGCAAGCCGAAGCTAGTGGTACTTCCAGTTCAAGTGAGAAGAAGAAGCACCACAACAGCCTGCCCTTCGACAAGGAAAAGGTGTCGGATCACGAGAAGTTCTGTGGTGACACGCTGACGAAGGCTAGCTATCACTTGGAGTTCGAACGACAGAAAGAGGAGAAGCGTCGGTTGGAGATCGAGGCTCAGCGCAAGCTGCTGCGCGAATACGAGGAGCGTGTGGCTCGCGAACAAGAGGAGGCGCGCGTGAAGGAAGAAGACACGCGCAAGCGCCACCAAGATATTCGCCAGAAGCAGGACGAGCGCCTGAAGAAACTGCACGAAGGCTGGAGCGTGCGTGAGCGTGAGGAAGAGGAGAAGAAGGTCGTCAAGAAGAAAGGAGGCAAGAAGCGCAAGAAAGCAGACGACGAGGATGGCGGCTTCATTGATGATGGAGAGGAGGTGGATGAGGACGGCGACACCAGCATGTCGATCGAGGACATGAAGAACCGCAATGCGACCATGAAGAAGCTGGTGGAGAAGCGTAACAAGCGTGCGCGTGTGGGTTCAGGCTCGGAAGAAGAGAAGGACGACGCCGCTGATCTCTTCGGCTCTGACTCGAGTGACGATGAGCAGGACGAGTCCAAGCCGAAAGAAACAGAGAAGGAAGATGACAAGCCTGCTGCGGAAGATAGCGCAGCAGCGGAAAGTCGCGAAGCAGAGAAGAACGAGCTCTTCGGCTCTTCCTCTGATGAGGAATAGGCAGCGCCAATGACTCCAGGATCGAGGTGTTAGGATTCCAGGATAAAATAGCCGTATGCTACATACTGATTGAACTTGTCATATTGAAGTGCGTGGATCGTGAATGCTACTCGCGCGCATTTGAAGTCGAATATTCCCAGTACGACACAAAAGTAAATTTCAAAAAGGCAACCTGACATTCGGTGATGGCGTTGGCGCCAAAAAACACCCGTCAAATCGGATTACTTAAGATGTTTATGATTGGGTAATATTAATTTACAGCTCTCTGATTGGCCAACAGCGTGCGTGCCAAGGTGATGAGTGCCGATGACCCGAACCCCCAGCAGGAAGAATCGGCTGGCAGACAAAGGCGCCGAGGCAAAAAAGCGCGGGAGTTCGTCTGCTTGGCGCGCTTTGCCCGCGCCAACTCCGTTGCTTGTCACTTTGGAATTGGCGCTCGACCCACCAAGCGACTTCTCCAGCTCTTCAACTCCCAGCTACAGCTTACGTCAAGCGCAGCAGCTACCAACCGACTGAACCCACCAGCAACTCGTCAAACATGGTCGCTGCCTCGTCCGAGCACACTGCCAAGGCCCAGGAGCAGCCGGAGCAGGAGTTGAGCCCGCAGTTTGTTGAGGGATTCGCTAAAGTCACCGTCAAGGACGAGAAGGAACCGGAGATGTCGGAGTTCAAGCGCAAGGAGCTGAGCGGCGAGCTCCAGCGGGAGCCCTACCTGGTGGAGAACCCCCACCGCTTCGTGCTCTTCCCCATCCAGGAGCATGAGGTGTGGCAGATGTACAAGAAGGCGGAGGCTTCCTTCTGGACGGCTGAGGAGCTTGATCTCGTGCACGACCTGAAGGACTGGGGCAACCTCACGGATAACGAGCGCCATTTCATCAAGCACGTGCTCGCTTTCTTCGCTGCCAGCGACGGTATCGTGAACGAGAACCTGGCCATGAACTTCAGCAATGAGGTGCAGGTGCCTGAAGCTCGCTGCTTCTACGGCTTCCAGATTGCCATTGAGAACATTCACTCGGAGGTCTACTCGCTGCTCATCGACACGTACATCAAGGACACCATTGAGAAGGACCACCTTCTGCGTGCTATCGAGACCATTCCCTGTGTGCAGAAGAAGGCTAACTGGGCCCTCAGGTGGTGTGACCCGCGTGTGTCATCCTACGCGGAGCGTCTGGTTGCTTTCGCTGCGGTGGAGGGCATTTTCTTTTCGGGATCCTTCTGCTCCATCTTCTGGCTCAAGAAGCGCGGCCTCATGCCTGGTCTGAGCTTCTCGAACGAGCTCATTAGCCGTGACGAGGGCATGCACACCGATTTCGCGTGCCTCCTGTATTCCAAGCTCGTCAACAAGCTGCCGGAGAGCCGCATCCATGAGATCGTTCGCAACGCTGTGGTGATCGAGCACGAGTTTGTGCGGGATTCGCTTCCGGTGGAGCTGATTGGCATGAACTCGGCGCTCATGTGCCAGTACATCGAGTTTGTGGCTGACCGCCTGCTGTACTCTCTGGGCGTGTCCAAGATCTACCACGCCAAGAACCCGTTCGACTGGATGGACATGATCTCGCTACAGGGCAAGACCAACTTCTTCGAGAAGCGTGTGGGCGAGTACTCCAAGGCTGGCGTGGGTGTTGCGGCCGAGGAGCAGGTGTTCACGCTGGACGCTGACTTTTAAGTCGTGTGTCTTAGGTAAAAGTGTGGGTCGTCGTCTTTCGTCGCCCGTAGCGCGCCATGCAGCTCCTCACGTCGCGTGGTTAAAAGTCTTAAGGTCGCAGCGGCAGTGTATATAGCCAGCTTCGTTGCATATTTAAAAAAAAATCTACACGTGACATTCATTCGGTTTTCATTCTCTTCTTCATTTCGAATTCAACAATGTGGAAACTATTAGCTTGTTCAATGCTTTCCCTTGCAGAACTGGATGAACTGCTACATGTATGGAATTACAGTATGATGTTCGTTGAATAAGTACATGTATCAATCCATAATGAAATTTCAACTCAGTACCATCCTTACATGCGCCATACACAACATTTAACAAGAAATGAGAGCAAACAAGTCTTCACGTCGCTAAATTTCTTCATAACTGGAATAAAACTTGGATCAACACGCCATGGATAAAATGACACCAGAAGTGAAGA
The DNA here is from genome assembly GCA_001314345.1 of Phytophthora multivora. Lineage (NCBI taxonomy): Eukaryota > Oomycota > Peronosporomycetes > Peronosporales > Peronosporaceae > Phytophthora > Phytophthora multivora. The sequence goes on along the minus strand of KQ473303.1, from coordinate 57,492 downwards.
ATCGTGAATATGAGAGAACTTCGGCGTGCATTATCTATATTATACGCTGCTGTAGCTATACAACGACTTCGCGAGTTTGTTCTCGGCCCTTGTTTATTTATTTTGTCGATGTAGGCGCCACAGACACCGAATTCATAAAATCCATGTTCAACCCCTCATCTTCATCGTCGTCGAGGCCGTCGATGTTGATCATGCTGCTATCACGAGGCTGGACAGACGAGCGTTCACTGTAGTCTCCAATTGAACTCCGAGTGAATTTGAAAGGCTTCTTTTCCGCCGTCTCCATTCGAATTGGATTTGAGTCGTCGCTGGCGGGAGGTTCGAGCGCAGGTTGCTCCTTGTGGCCCTCTGAAGCGTTCGAAGACGCAGTAGACGATGCCACAAAAGAGGTGAACCCCTCCTCGTCCTCTCCTTCGACGTCATTTTCAAAACCCGCAGACCCAATAGGTGCAGGAGCTGGAATCACGAACTCATCGACGGAAGGCGGAGACGGCGGGTCATTGGATCCAGTGGATGACGCGCTATCGCTGAAACGCAACTCTTCCTTCGTTGATAGTTGCTTGGGCTGAAGACGCGGCGGGCTGCGATGTTGTTGACGGTTCTCCGTTCGCTTTACTGGACTAGCAACCGGAGGTTCGTACTTAGGGGCAGTGCTGCCGACGAAGCGGCCCTCCTGGTCAACGGGCATCGTGTTCGACACTGGGTGGTAGTTGGTGAAGTCCTTGACGTCCATCGTATCACGAGCCGCCTCGTTCGTGGGCGATCCATCAGCAGACACAATGGCAGTGCCAGCTCCTGCAGCCACGCCCGACGTGAGCCAGTCACGGACGCCCGTGAAAGGAAAACCACTGCACGTCGGACACTTGGGTGTCGTGGTGAAGGTGTGTGAAGCAAGAAGGGCGATAAAGTTGCGCAACGCCTTCTTGCGGTAGTTGATGACGACAGGAGTGACGCTAGTGAAGACGTGCTTGCGCGGGAACTCGAAGAGGTTGAGAACCTTCTCGTAGTTGCGGCATCCGGGGCACTTCTTGTCGGTCTTGGCAAAGAAGTCGATGAGGTCGTTGCGCAGCTGGAGGAACTCGGAGAAACGGCGCGGAGCCTCCCACACCTGGCCGGAGCGGATGTTCGTGACACGCACATGGTAGCGCACTTTGCCGCCATCAGCCGAGTCCACAGTGGGGATCTGCACGCGCACGAGGCATTTCTCGTCGACGCGGCCCAGATCTCCGTTGCGCGAGTAGGCGTAGCGTGACGTGGGGTTCATCGACATCTTCTTGAGAGCGGCGTGAGTTGGATTGTGCTTACCAGCAAGCTGGATGGTGAATGGCGCTTATAACTCGCATCGCATTGCGCAGCGACGACAAGACGCAAGGTGGGCGTTGGTTGCATGGAGCTCCTCGAGTAAGACTCTAGGGGTTTCTAGTTTTCAGCCAATCACATGAGGCCATCATCGGCATCTTGGTCCCACCTCTTGACAGAGAGTCAGAAATGACTTGATTTCACTATGCCCGAAGCGGGGGAAGCCGGTTCATGCTTCAGAATCTGTGGCCGAGCCACTGGCTCGGACTCGGGCCTATTGTGACGTCAGCGTTACCAAAAAATTGTCCTAAAACAGTGCGGCTGTCGCCGCACAGAGCATTATGCTCGGAGGCACATGGCGTTCGAATGACAGGCAGTCAAGGACTCGCGGGGATGCATGGGAAAAGCCATTGACGTGCGTCCAATGAGGCATGTTGACGGGCCATTGCGGAGACTTAATTAAAGGAGACTGTGCCGGAAACGTCAGCGGATCCTTCGCAGTAGCTTCTCAGCGTCAACGCCAGCGACAATGCTTTCTTGGAGCCATGGCACTCGCAACCGAGGTGGTGGATTTATTGCATTGTTGTCGTGTGCTGTGCCCGCAGCTGGGGCTAAGGCATCTGACGAGCCTCGTTGATCGTATTCGTAATGCAAGGCTGCCTGGAAGCAGCCTGATCCGCCGAAGCCTGGGCGAAATGTATCGCTGGATTGCATCGCGTGCAGTACACTGCAGTTTCGTTCCGGCGTGCAGTGCTTTGTGCCCTACGGACACTTCAATGAAAGCGGATCCCCTCCGCACAGTATCCAGAGCGGCAGCTTCAATCAGAGGCAACGCACGCTCGTAACAGCAGCGGGTTATCTGGTAACAAACGGCCGATGGATGGTAGTCATGGTTGGAACTCGTGGTGATTTAGACTGCGATTCAGACTAAGATCCCGGATCTGAGATCCGGAACCGCGTCTGGGTGACAGGATACGCTGCAGCGCACCTGGCAGGTGACCTGCGTGTTCACCCACCCTTCTACGGGTAAAAGCAACTTTGACGTGCTCTCTGGATAAGAGACAACACAAGGGTTGTAAGCTCCGAGTAACAGCATTTTGGACCAAAAAGAAGAGAATCGGCCCTGTATAATGCCGCCTCGACACTACCGTACATGAAGTGTCATAGCAATACTATAGGTCAAGCAAGCCATTTACTCAACTGGAGTGTCGTGTACTGCACGACGTGCCACAGTGGGTCCGTGTTGTTTGTTATGCCTATAGTTTATCGTTATCCCGTGTCTTGAGTCGATTCTCCTGCTACCTCCATCGCTACATCTTCTTCAGCCCACACTGCGACATCACCACAAAATGCGTAAGACCTCGTCGGCTCACTACGTTGCAAACCCTTTCATGCATCGCGTACCTGGTTTATTGGAGCCCAGCTTCGGTCGTTCAGGCTTGGCGATGGTAACGCGCAGAGTCCTCCCGAAGAGCTCAGACTCTTAATTTTGCATTGCACCTTTAGTACCGACAACATTTTCTCCCTATGCGAACAGCAGCAACCACGCACCGTCCATATTGTCAATAGCCGCTCTGGCATCCGCTTCGTCGTCGAATTCCACAAACCCAAAGCCTTTGCTTCTCTCTGCGCAAAACAGTTTGACACCAATCAGTTTCAAGTTCTCTTGCCATTAAGACCTCCCCACGTACGAGTCTTGTAGTCCGTGGGGATCTGCACGCCCTTGATGGGGCCAAAAGGCACGAAAGCCGTATAGAGCCCCTGTTCCGTGACCTGGCTGTCGAGCCCACCCACATACAGAGCGCGCTTGTCTGCCTTGTTCAACGCCATCTTGAATAAAAATGTTTTTAAGTGAAATTGTGCGAACTTAAGGCTTTTACTTAAGTGCGGTCTGATCTTTTCAAGCGAAACGCCTCCCACGCAGATTTTAGAAGCGACAGGAGGAAGCAGCGGTAGGCGCCTCGTTCGAAGCAAGATATCATCATGAGCACAGCCACGGACGAATTGTTCAACCAAGGTGCGTAGAGGAAGAGATATGACAGGTTGTATGCGCTTAGGAACGGTTTCGATAGGCTCTGTGGTTGCTGAGAAATTGCGTATAGAAGAATGCACTTTTAACAATAATTGTCGACATTTATTACTACTAATTGGGGACAGGTTGGGGTGACGTTCTGAGCAACATCTCGCCGTATGCGTGGGGTAGCATGGGTGTGGCGTTCGGTCTGGCGTTCTCCATTGTCGGCGCTGCCTGGTGCGTTCTAGACTAACCCCCTGGCGCATCAATAGGAACGGAGCGCTGACTGTAGGGTATTTATTCTTAACGACAGGGGTATCTTCATCACGGGCTCGAGTCTACTGGGTGCAGCCGTGAAGGCCCCGCGTGTGCGATCCAAGAACCTCGTGAGCATCATTTTCTGCGAAGCTAATGCAATCTACGGCGTCATCATTGCAATTATTTTGCAAAGCAAGGTGCGAGCGGGTATTTTAGTGTGGAAGGTGATGCAATGTGGTTAACAAACAGATTTATCTTGATATTGATCAGATGAACCAACCTGGACTGCGTAACGAGGGAGACGAACCGATCAGCGAACAAGCGCTGTATTTTGCAGGCTACGCAGTGTTCGGATCGGGACTCGCTGTGGGATTGACCAACCTTGCCAGCGGGTACGATATGCGCGAATCCAGTAGATGAAAGACAGATCTCACTGACCTGTATTATTGTTTGGTGCAGCATATCCGTCGGTATTGCTGGCAGCAGCTGTGTCCTCGCGGATGCTCAGAATGCCTCACTGTACGTGACCATTTTGATTGTGGAGATTTTCGCTAGTGCTCTGGGTATCTTTGGTGTGATTGTTGGCATTATTTTGTCCAACAATGCGGAATTCCCTAAGTAAGCACTGGTGATGGCACGTATGCATGCAAACTTCCAGAGGTCAATGTGCAGAAATGTACGTTATGCCTCAGACCCACCATTAAAAGCACATCAATGCATTCCCTTTCTTTCTGATGAGAAGCGACTGCATTGTGTTCAAAATCCCTGCGCTTATTTCCACATTGCGCGATCACTATCGACATCTACAGGCGTGTACCACTCGGGGAGTGAACGATCCGGGTTGTACCTGACGATGAAGCAAACAGCAGGGTCAATTTCAATAGCAATACATTTCAGATCAAGATGAATGCGTACCGATAGTTAAGGAAGAGCTCTTCGTCGTCTGCGATGTCTGCAGTGGCAATGAACGCGAGACCCTTGATAATAAATAAAAACATTAGTCAGGTATCCTTGGCTGTAGTGAAGCTTTATGGGAAGAACTTACATGCACAATAGCGCGTTTGCCAATCATTGAGAGACGTGAAGGTTCTCGCACAAAACTATTTGGGATAAGCTCGTCGAACTCCTTGGTCGTGAATGGTTCTAAGGAAAGAAAGGCAAGACACTGTGTAAGTATACAGTACCAGAATCAAGTGGGCAGCACATTGAACCTTCAGGAGGGAACTCAAAGGCAAAGCCAATGACATTTGGGGGCGTTCCGCTGGGTGGGTGGTTGATTTTGTGAGCGACGGCAAGCGGGTTACGTGGCTTCGAAGCTGGTTTTAGCACACCCATTAGATACTAGTTAGCCGACGAATGCTACATAGAGAATGTTGGTCGTAAGAAGTATCGGTACTTACACTCCTTCTTGGCATCAATGATGACACTGTCGAAGCGAGCTCGGGCGTAAGGATTGTTGGACAGCTCGCTCAGGTATTCTTTCTAGCATTTTCCAACGCGCATAACGATAGGGTTAATAACCAAACAACTCGTGTCTTTACCTCATGAAACAAACACTACCGTACCTTCTTGTAGTGCTCTGGCAAATAGACAATGCCCGGGTACAGAGCCTGAATAACACAGATCGTGTAAGTCTACAGCATACAGGCCACAGGCCACTATTAGACTTTTAGGCACCCTGAGCACACTTACCACTAGCGATCCAATAGGAGCCGATCCACGGAGCTTCACACCCTCGCCACCGTCAAGAACACTCGACTCTTCCACATTCAAAGTGAATCCGAAGAGTTTCTGGAAGTTGTCAGTGATGCCAAGCTGAAACACACAACAGACAGCGTCATCAGCACGGTTGAACGTAGCAATCCAAACTGAAGGCATACCTTTTCCTCTACTTCAGAGGTTCGTTCGAATCCAGACAGCGACATCTTGGGAACAGTCTTCTCTGAGTCCTTGGGCATCTTCAACACCGCCCCAAAGCAGCTCTGGACCTGTCAACAGCGCGTGCAACAACCAATAAACAATTGAGCATACAACTAAACCACTCATGTCATGATTGCAGCATTCTACACACCTGTTTGGCGACCTCGTCCTGCACAAACTGTTTCTGCTGCTCGAACTTCTTCGTACCGATGATCCCCACCGCCTGGTCGAACAGCTCCTCATGTTCTCTGGATAAACAACAAGCCAATGTGCATTAATACTACGAGCGCTTTTCAACTGAAGTGTGTACTGCTGATGTCACCCTCACGTGTTGGCGTTCTGCGGGTCCAGCTTCAAGCTCCGGAAGCAGCTCAGCACAGCGGCGACGCCCACATCGGCCTCCTCCTGCCAATCACATTCAATCAGCGCTACATCTTCTTGGTTACAGACAAATTCAATGCACTCGTAGTCTACCTGGAAGCGCCGTGCGGGCGTGGTGCCCGCGATCCGGAGCTGCAGTCGGCGCCACACACTCGTCATTTCTGCACTGACAGCCGGCACTCAAGTGAGACATTTCGCTTTAGTGACGCAAAATTTGCGGCTCCAACACAACGAGGGAGTGATTGCGATGGCGAGCACCAGTAGCGAGACACCCAAGCCTGCGGCCGAGCCACCGCACCCGTGGGGCCCGCACATGCGCATCGGTAAAGTCTTCCTCAAGGGCAACGACCGCACCAAGTACGTCTCAATCTAAAGATCCCTATTTAATCAGCCATAGACTTCTATCTAACTCGGATTTTTTGTTGTTGGTATTTATATAGGCCTGAGGTGTTCGAGAATGAGCTCCAGGTGGGTAGATGCATTTAGTGTATAGCTGTGCATGGTGGATTACGCATCTGACGAAGAAATGGCGTCTTGGATCTGTAGGAGGCGTACGGCGCCGAGCGTATCGGCCAATTGCTGCGCAAGCTGGAGGAAGCTACGGAGGAGTTTAAGGCTCTCGATATTTTCGAGTCGATCAACATTGAGCTGGATCAGGGTACGCGCGAATCGATGAGCTGGATGTTGGTTGAGATACTGACCGACAGGTGGATTTGTTTCCAATCCAGCGACCTCTGGTAAACACGATGAGACGGACGTCACTATCACTGTGAAGGAGAAGGGCTGGCGGTCTCTGCACGTGGGCGCGACCACCGATGGCAGCGACGAAGCAGGCGTACGTGGCATGGAATTAACTTTTTGGGATAAGTGGATGTACTGACGCTAATTCTACTGCAGGAATCTTCGCTTACGCTATTGAACGCAATCGGAGAAGCGGAGAAAATTACGCTGAGTGCTACCTATGCGCGGTCGGGCAGTAATACGCAGCGCGCAACGTTCAAGAAGCCGCGCTTCCTGGGTCTGCCATTGTTTTTGAACGCTATCGCAACCAATGAGCTGCACGTACGTTTTCAAGACAGCGTGTGATACCGATCGTAGTGCTGACGATACATTCATTTATTCATTTGTCTGTTTGCAGAACCAAGAGTGGCTCAGCTCGTACAACGAGAAGATTCGTGCCGGCAGTATTTCTATCAGCGACTACGAAGGCGTGCATGACCTGTCGTTGAATGTTGGTTGGCGTGATCTACTTCCGCGTCGGGACTCGAAGATCCCTACGGCGTATCGTGCATCGCCCAGTATTTTGGCAGAGGCAATGCCTTCCACGAAAACCAGTGTGAAGTACGTTTTTACGGACGACAACCGGAACAATTTTGTGTATCCGACCGCTGGAGGACTCTTCAAGTACACGTAAGTATCTGGTGGCTAAGGTGCCGACTTGCTTGTACCGATTCCAGCGATCTCATTGTTGATTTGACGTATGTTTAGGACGGAGATTGCTGGTCTTGTGGGCGATGTGAAGTTCGTTAAGGCGGAGGTGGAAGGCCAGAAGCACGTTGCGGTCGGCCCCATCCTCTTTGGCTTCCCAATTCTGAACTTCAGCTTGTCGTACCACTTGGGAACGGTGAAATCGTACGGCAGTGAGCAGCACCGGCCAGCGCGCATCAGCGATCGTTTCTTCTTGGGTGGTCCCATGAACGTGCGTGGCTTCAACCACAAGGGCATCGGCCCTCGTGCTTCCCCTCTTGATGGCGGGGTAGCGCAAGGCGATGCGCTTGGTGGCGATGTCAGCTACAATGGAACGGCAAGCGTGGGTTTCCCCGTTCCGCTGCCATTATTTGCGGTACGCTTGACTTGCATTGTGTCCTCCTGAAGGTGTTACAACTGACGTGCGCGGTTACAATGATTCCCGAATTGTTACTGCAGGCGTTGGGTCTCCGTGGGCAATTGTTTGCCAACGCTGGCAACTTGACCACGTGGGACCGCATTCTTGATGAAAAGAAATGGATGAAGAATCTCGCGGACGACACACGCATCTCCGTGGGCATGGGCCTTGTGTGGGGGACCCGCATCGGCCGCCTTGAGGCCAACTATTCGTGGATTCTTAAGGCGCACGATCACGTAGGGACCTGTTCATTTCGTGCGAGTTTGGTATGCTGGTGACTAACATTGTTTCTGCTCTACAGGATAACATTAAGCCCGCTCAATTTGGCCTTGGTATGACGTTTTGCTAGAGACATCGTTGTAGAGGACAAAACAGAAATCTACGAATGAGAGGAGCAAGGTTGTTGATGAAATACAGGATGCAGCGTTGTTGAAATTCAAAACGAAATATCACATTGTGGCAACAATAATATTTTGAACAGTGAATTTCTAAGTCGACCACCGTAATTTTAGTGAATTTTCTGAAAACTTTAAAAAGAAATCATGTAGGCAGAAAATCATATTCAAAAACTGAAGACTTTTGAAATCCAATTTTTACGTTTCATCAAAATCTTGTTGTTTTGAGTGTACCCCCTGGGTACACATACGAGGTGTTCTAATTTGTCCCGATCAAAAACCAGTTCTACCGCTATCGGGAGAAAAAGTCTCCTGTTCGCAGTCTCTCTCAAGCAGCAGTCTCCGCTCAATGTACTCAGGCAACGCGGCGCACATCTACAATCCGCAACCGGACCCGCTGGAGCGCGGTCCACCCAAGCGCGTGCTGCGCGAGGAGCAACACATCGGCGAGATGGTGGCGGCCTCGAAGAAGCGCGTGACGTGGCGCTTCACTCTTGGCGAGTCGGACCGTACGCACGAGGTGGTGCTTATTCACTCCGTCATGAGTTACAAGAAGGTGTTGTATAGGATTTTCTTGTCTTGCTGTTCGAGGGGTTGAAGTGGATGACTGACAATGAATTGTGGTTGGGTGCTGTTTGGCTGTTCAGGTAGTGCAGTACGATGGTCGGCAAATGCATTTCTCGGCGACGGTGAGAGGGGAGCTATGTTGAAGTGGTTGCAGGATTTGGAGGTGGTTTAACGGTTTTGTTGTGACGTTGTGGTCCTTTGCAGGCGACAATGGGAGATTGGAACTTCTCCATGATCCTGGATGGACTTAATGTGGTCATGGAAGTCCGCATCAATGATATGGAGTCTGTGGAGGTCCCGAAATATGGTACGGTGTTTGTAGAGACTGCCCCAACGATCTTTGGCTGATCAAGATGTTGCTGGCTGCTATTGTTTGTTCTTGTTATTAGACTTCGTCATCGACCGAATTCCGTTCCGTCGCTGGGATGTCTACCGTCGCAAGAAGCATGCGATCACGACTGCGACGTATGCCCAGCCAAATGCTCCCCCTGGAAGTAGGGTTTATCGAAGTTGGCGCGTGATGAAAAGTATTTAACGAGTGTTTTTTTTTTTTTTTGCTTTTCGTAGATGCGTTCGGAACGCACCGCTGGGGACCTGGCGGAGCTACGGCACCATCACAGAACGATCATCAGACGACCCGTGGATCGTTTACCGGTAGCAACCGGGGCTCGTTTACTGGCAGCTCTCGAGGCTCCTTCACGGGCAATTCTCCTACCTCGGATCGCACGCAGAGCTTCGGTCACCAAGGTGCTCGATCTCGATCTTCGTCTGGACATAGCAGTAATGGACGCACGCGCAGCTTCTCAGGGCAACAAACTGGACAGCAAGGTTTTGGTGGCGCGCAGCAGCATGCTGGACAGCGCTCATCGCTACAGGAGCAGAGCGTTTCGATTCCGCCGAATTCGACTGCTAAAAATGCGCACCGCCCTCCGCCTCCAGCTCCAGCTGCACCGAAGCCCACGAAACAGGCTGAGATCAATTTGCTTGACGACTTTGGTCCCAGCGTGAGCGTATCAGCTCAATCGTTGATCTTTGATCCACTGGCCAGTGTAAGTATTGCGTCAAATGAGGTTCCTACCAACATATCTGCTGATTTATCTCACGGTACGCGTGCTGTGTATCCTAGGCGAAGATATCCTCGACAGGAGATTCAGCAACAACGAACTCCTCGCCGCAGCTGCAACAGCCACGACAACAAGCACCACCTGTTGCTGTTACTCCCCAGCAAGCACCCTATGTGGATCCATTCGCTTCTGTTGCAGCCCCCGTCATGCCGAAACCTGCCGGTACCATCAATTTGGACCCGTTTGCATCTCACAATGCCACCTACCAGCAACAGTCTCAACAGCAGCAACAACAACCGCTTCATCAAATGCCAATGAATAGCGTGGGTCAAGCCGTGGGGTACCAGACGCAGCAGCCTATGAGCATGCCAATGGGAGGAATGGCAATGCAACAGCAAGGCATGCGAGGTTCATTTCCAGGACAACAACAGCCTGTTGCGCCCGGAGGCATGGGCAATGTGAATTACAACATTTCCCAGCTCATGAACCCGGCAAGGCTCCAAACCGGTCAGCAGAACCAGCAAGGCAAGTCCATCAACATTGACGCGTTCGCGAGCCTACAGTAGTAAGCGCACCAAAGCCACCAAGCTTTTTGTTCAAATGTCGAGATGAAAGAATGGATTGCGGTCCTATCGCTGCGTCTTTCGATAGCGGGCTCTATGGAATACTCTACATGTAGTTTCCCGGTCAATCTGGCTGGATAGCTGAAGCCTTGTTTGTACGCGCATGAACTCGATCTCTGCGTTCTTTTTGGCCTCCAGGTCCTGCTTCATAACTTCAACGCGTTGCGCGTTTTCAATCTCGAGCAGCTCCAACGCTCGTGCGTGTTTGCCTGACAGTACCTGCACCAGGTCCTGCAAGCGTTTGTCTGCTTGTACGGTCCACAGATCCTCCCGCTGCTTGACCTCTGCAGCGTGGAACGCCTGCAACTCGTTCGTACGCTTCTCCAACGCGGCAGGAGCACTCCTTGCCAGCTTTCGTGCTGCTGCAATCACCTGGTCGCACATTGCACGTTGTCGCTCCAATTTCTCCACTTCAACCTGCAACTGCTCGAGCTTGACGGCAACATCGTGATGGTGGAGGAATACACTGCGCAATTCCAACTCGACTTTGCCTTGCAACCGCTCTAGGTTTCCGCGGAGAACAGTAAAACCTTCAAGCTCTTCGAAGTGCAGGAAATACTCTCGAACGCGACCTTGCACTCGCAGGAAAAGTTGCTCCTCTACGTGTGTCAATCGTGCGCTCTCCTGCACAACGGCATGTTGAACGGGCACTTGCATTGAATGCGCTTGCTGATGTGACACTGTCACTGAATCAGCGATGACACAGCTCTCGTGCAAAACCACCAACTTGTGTGCCGTTTCATCATCACCGCGAAAAGAAAGCTGCGCTGAATGAGAAGAATGAACGCGTGTTTGATTGGTGACAGAAAGTAGTTGGCCTTGTATTGGCCTCTATTGGAATAATTTACAGGCGCAGTTCGTGCTGCGACTCGGACGGTCGGGGCACAGTTGTTGGTCGCGCGCCTTCTAATTTACTGAATGCCGCACCCCGTGTCGTTAGTGCTCCAGCTCATGGCCGACGTGTACTTGCGCGTGGCCTTCTCTAGTGCGATGAGGTGTGGGTCACGGACTTGTAGTGAGCGCATGCAGTCGCAGAGCTTGAACAGGTACTCGAAGTTGGGGCCGCTGAAGCCTTTCCTGGTGGCGATCTCCTTGGCCATTTCGTCAACGGGGGACGGGCCCAGGAAGTCCGAGTTGGTGGGCGTGGCAATGTACACCAACGCCTTGCGCACCACGCCGTCGACGCAGTGCACTTCCACCATTTGACGGTCGTAGCCGGCCTGCTCGCGGTTATCCAACTTGGTCAGCGTGTCCTGGACTTCCTCATCGGGAACTTTGTACAGGCGGCCCCACGTGATATGGTCGCCCGCCAGGTGCGCGTACTCGTCGTCGAACTTCTTCATCTCCTCGCGGCTGATGAGGGTAACCACTCGGCCCTTGGCCTCGGGTGAGCCGCGGTGGTCCGGGCTGCCCTGCCAAAAGCGGCGGTGCCAGCCCTCGACGTAGCCGAACACCGTGTCCTCCGCGGGGAACTCCGTCTTCCAGACGATCGAGCCGTAGCCAAACACCCACATGATTTGAGGTTAGGAAAAAAAACTGGAGTCTTGAATGCGGAGCTGCTTGCTGTGTGCCGCGAATGAGGCGAATTCCGAAATGAACTGCCGAGTGGCCAGCAAAAGAACGCAAACTCCAGTTGCCGCTTTACCCTACTCGCCGGCCGGATATAGATAGTTTCCCCTAATCGCCGTCTTGTGTTCGGTTGTTTGGCCTCAAGAAAATTCCCTCGCAAAATGCGACGTGGTAACTTCGAGCGTATCTGCGCGGGTATTGAGCGGGGGCTCCTGTAAAAACGCACTGCTAAGCATCGAGCGTGTTGCTGCGCATGCAGACAACAGGACCGCGGACCTCCTACGCCTTGTGACGGCAGCGCCATGCCACAACAAACTCCTGCTCGACGTACAGTAGCGGATCCAACATGTTTATCCAGCAGCACAGCTCGTGGCCGTTTCACGCAAATATCCAAAGATACTGTACATGTGAACGTTCACACTACAATACTGTACATGTACTGTACATCAACCTATCGGAATCCGTGTTGCCAACACTGCACAAACCAGGTTTCGTGTTGAACCCTGCTGCAGCCATTGCGCGCAGATTCGGATCCGCGCACACAGGCCACTCATACCCACGCCGCACGCGGCGGGAACAGGCTTCCGTACATCAATTGCGCCTAGACAGCCGCGCAGATCTGCTTGCGGCAAAAGAAGCGGAGCTGCTGGCCACTTCGGAGCTGATTGGGCGGAGATTGCCACGTGCATCGAGAGCGGCTTTGACAACGCGTGACGTGCACGAGGCGACGTTACGCCGTCCCGGTGCTGTCCGGAAGGCGGTTTCTATGTTATTTTTGCCAATTTTGTCCGACTTATGACCTCTGACTCTGCGACGACCAATGAGAGAGGTGTATCCAGATGACAAGGTGCGACTGTTGTCACCGTGGTAATAATCTTAGTCGCGATTGGTTGATGGGCATCTTCTTCAGCCGTCTTCCGATTGGCTGAAAAACAGTTTTTGAAGCCCCCCATCACCCCTCCACCACCAGAAAATAGTGACAAGAGCATGCAAGTCACTCGAAGTCAACACCGGAGCCCGAACGCCGGCGCTGATAGGTCCGCCGTCGCCGCAGAAGACCCATTCCACCGCTCCATTGGTGACGCCGTGCCGCCGTCACACCCCCGCGACGGAGGGACCTCAAGTGGACGCATCCGGAGCGCCGCGGCGTCGCGAGATTGTCTGCTTGGTCACCGCGCGTTACCGATAAGGCGGGCGGTCAGCGCTCAACTCGGAGAGGAAGCCGGGCGAGCGCTCCTGCAGCACCAGGCGCAAGTCGGCACGACGCGATTGTTGATGAGGTCAAACACGCAGGCTGGACGCATTTCGCTCCGTTGCAACACGCCATGTCGGCCCAAATAGAGACGGCATGGGAGGTCTTGACTGTCTAGTTGACAGGAGACGAGCAAATCAGGAAGTGACGGCCGCCAGCCTGTTCTCCGGTCGCACTCACACTTAATCAACATCCCAAAGCTGCCGTAATCGTCAGTGTCGATGCAGCACCAGTGGTGTACCGTGGAGGTGACCGGCTTCATAACCAGACTAACATTTTTATCGGTCGAAAACAAAAATCTCTTTGGCAGACTGAATTTTCCAGGTAGACATGACCTGGCAACAGCGACAACAAATAGTTGGTGCTCAAGCCGTGGATTTCGGCAGCATAGTCTGTGATGCTACTTATCCAACCGCTACAAAGACAATGTCACTTGAGAGCTTGTCATTTTCCATTGCACAATAAGCGGTGACACAAGAGGAAGTTGCCCGACGCTTCTCGTAAAAGACTTCTTTATCACTAAGATGACGATGATCAACAACGAAAGGTACCTTCGTTTTGGGGCATTTTTCAGTGTCGAATCAAAACCCTGGATTGGAAAGTGTCGACACGTTCGGTGATACTTTGTCCAGTTAAAATCGGAATCCTGGACAATTAGACGCCCAGTCAACCACCCCCTTGTTTTTTTTTCATCCAACTTTCATATTACAGGCTCAATTAGTCAGAGTCGAGACTCTCGACGCACCACATTGGAAAAGGTGCTGCTTTTTACGGCGTGATTCCAACTCTGCCAGTATCCAAGTCTACAGCACAGAAAAATCGGTACCGAATAATGCGCTTGCTGTACACGAATGTAGTTCAGACACCACACATGCTCGTGGATTTCATGCAGATACGAACAAACCCTGCTTCAGCCTTACAATAGCACACGTAGTTATGGCAGTCAAATTTCACCGGGGTGAAAATCGTTTGATATGTGATTTATGCAGAGCACATCCTGTGGTGGATTTCGGCAGTTTTTTCAGACTTCATGTTGTTAAGCATCCTTGGGTTTCCCAAGCGTTCCTGCAGCTGAGGTCCATCGCTTACTTTTGGGTTAGGCACTAGGTTCTTTGATTGAGGGCTACGTTAAATTTCCGCAGTTCTAGGTGGTTTTGTTGTTGGTGTCTTTGCTTCATTGATCTCATCCCTCTTAGTCCAGACCTCTCCTTGTTGTTTCAAGCAGCTAGGGAAAACTAGCTGGATAAAAAATATGCTATTGTAGGTCACGTAACACTACTGATTTTTGAGCATGGACAACAACGCGCTATCGACAGTAGAGCAATTTTAACGAATTGGTCGAATTGTGCGTTGTAGAAGTACTTCGAAGTATAAGTTACCTTTCCTGTCTTCTTGTTCCAGCATCCCCCCCCCCCCCCCCCTATCATTGACGAAGGTACATGTAAAGTTCGACCAACATTCACGTGTTACAAGATCCTAGCTGAATCATGTCAATTCGACGGCATATTAGAGAGATCCTTCGAGGACCTCGAATGTACTTGCGAAGCTACATTTACATGTCGAAATACTACTTGCATGAACATGTCCTTCAAGTAGTAATTCGAAGGACAACAGTAATTGCGTCCGGTCTGTTGAATAGCAACGTTTTTCTATACTGTTGGCGAAATCTGTGCTTCTTGTACACGTCATCGAAAGAACCAGTTTATATCTACATTATTTTCGATTCTCGTCGAGTAGCGAATATTACGTACTTCAGTACTTCATATTTATTGTCAAGTCAACGCAAAAGTCTTCGGCGCGAAAACTGAGTTGTTATTGAAGAAGTCGAATATCCGAGCTATCAGCGATCTTAAGATCTTGCAAGCTAGCTGGGAAACTGCATCCTCGCCTTACCCAGATCGATCCTTGCAGGCCTAGATAGTTTTCACAATGCCCGCTCCATGCTTACACAGTGTCCGCGATTTGGTCAGCCTCGCTCGACAAGAATCCCAGTTCATCCTCCTCGCGGATGGTAGGGCAGTCGCGTAGGATAGCATGAGAAATAGCGAGCGCACCACTGTAAAATGTATAAAAAACCGTGTTAGTATTTCGGTAGCCGTACACTGATGAGCCAACCAGATGAAAGATTTACCTGGCCGAGCAGATCGTAAAAAGGATCGATCCACCGAAAACTACAATGACAGCAGCGCTCACTGCCAACAAAATAAGGCAAAGCATATCCGTGAGTACGAGAACAAGCAGCACCCCATTTTTAAGGAATCATACCACCGAGCATGCCAAGCTTCCGCTGGTCGGGCGTCACTGTGCGTCCCATAATCTTGGTCGGGTTCTCAGGAGACTCATTCGCCGTCGCACTCGACATGTACAGCCAGAAGCCGCCAAGGCAAATCAGGACGAACAGGAAGAATGGGTTCAGCAGACTACATCAACACGGATACACCAGTAAGTAAACACCCACTCACGGACTAAACTGCAGCCATCTCATCCACATACATAGTAACAACGCCTACTAGAGCCGCCGAGATAGCGTAATTGGCACTGAAGAACAGCGCGTTCTTGCGGCACCGCGGGGCTAGCACTTCACGCCCAGGTACATTGAAAGGCTTCTCTTCCCCTAAAAGAATCACACATAATTAACGCAGTTAGCGAGACTTGCCAAACATCTACACTAAGAGAGAAAGGAAGTGACGCACCAAGCCCAAAGAACTGGGAGATGCCGCGCACATTCCGGATATCCACCGCCTTGAAGAGCTGGTTGCGGATCTTCTGCAACGCATGCTGTGGCACCTCCATGGTGATGGTGCCCTGGGGCTCGTCGGACGCGACCTTCATAGCGCTCATGGTGGTGCGGCGTGTGTGGCTTCTTGTGCGATCGCGAGGGAAGAGAAGTGCCAGATAAATCTCTGTTGGCGAGCTGCTGTTCGCTGAAAATAACGCGCCGTGAACGAATCAAAAATAACTATGGATCTTTTATTAACCAATCCAACGCCGCCTCAGATATATGCCCGAGTGAATGTCACTTCAACTTCAGCGATGCAGACACGCCAGCAAGGACTCAAGACGCCGATGAAGGCAACCTGCCAACTAAAGGACTCACCCGACGAGGACTGTGAGTAGATTCGTCCTCGTCTTCGCACTGGCTTGCTGCTTACTACCTTGCTCACGTCATTTCTTGGCAGCGTATTCTCGTGACGGGGATAAGGTCACGTGCAAATTTGAACCGCATCTGATGAACGGACTCTGATATCGCGGTACTGAACAGGAGAATGAGGTGAATGAGTCGCAACCAGGACGCAAGAGCAAGCGGGAGGGTGGCACTAGAGCAGGACGTGGGAAGGGGTTGCCTAACAAGAGGCGAAAGGTGAACCAGTCTGCTGAGAGCGCAGAATCGCCTCCCACCTTCACTTTCAAGACGGCGAAGACATCGTTCCGAAAGAGGAAGCAGTTGAAGCTTGAGAGATTACAGGAGGAAGATGAGAAAAACAGGAAGCGTATCGAGGACCTGATCGCTTACTTCAAGAACTTGGATGAGCAGAAATTGGAGATGGCTTGAGGTACGAGTTGGTGGTTCATTTTGTGCATTCCTTTACTGTTATGACAAAATAGTGTCGGTGAGGATAACGTGTAGCTCATGCCGACTGTGCCGTCGCCAATGTCAGCAGCTGGTCGCAGTAGCGAGGACTTTGGTGACGAGTCCGATTCTCTTCTGCCTTTTTTGCCAGTCGAGGGGCATCAATTGCTGCAGTTTCCTTCAGCACCTCGAAGACAGCCTCCTACATGTATGAGTCACACAGAAGTTAATTAATTTCGTGAAAGTAGAGACTGCCCAACAATTGCTTACCTGGATGTCGGCCTCTGAATCGTCTAGGTGGACGAAAAGGCAGTCCAACGTATAGTCAATAATCGTTCCTCTAAAATGCTCCTTCGGTGCCGCTTTCAGGAAGGTGATAAACGTCTGACAGGCAGCTTTGCGTACAGTGTCGTTGCTGTCATCCAGACGCTTGAGAATCTCTGCGTACAGTTGGTGTACCGGCTCCTCTGTTAAAAAGTCAACAGCAAAAGCTTACAGTCAGAATAACAGCGTTTCAAGCACAAGCAATACCCATGCCACACCTCCCAAACACCCAGGCAGAGCAACAAACAGATACTGTAGTGCGAGGCAGACAAGTTGGCGGGTCTTGGCATCACTATCATCCATAGATGACTTCAGCACGGGCAACATCTGCAATTTATAATTGCATGGTCATTTGATCAGTACAAGAGGGTACAATGAAGTTGAAGCATCATACGCAGTTTTCACCTGAGGAGCTGTTTCAAACAAACATGGTTGGTCGGCAATACCCTGACGAAGGAGTGTATATGCACATGCAACAGCAACTTTTCTAAAAAGTCGATACAATAGTGCACACATCGGATCAGCAGCTACAATAGAAATCGTACATGTACGCATAGAAATAAAGGCCTACCTAATAGTCGCAGCAACGCGTCCACCACGCCAAACGATGTTTGGGATAATAGTCTTCTGAAGCAATGTCATGCTGAAAGGCTTAAAGTCCTGAAGTCATGAATAACCACAACACTCATTCAGTTGAATACGCAACACAAAAACTAAATATCAAATGCAAAACTTAGCGTACCTGGGCTATAGAAGTCGTCCCTAGCATCGTTTCCAGTAACGCAAGGAAAGCAAGCCGAACATCTGCATCTTGAGTTGGCTCGAGATGAACCAAGAAGACAGGAACGATTTTCCCCAGGCTTTTCCCACATGCCTAACACAACAGAATATCAATAACCGAGCTAGATTGCACTTAAAGCAAAACTTCGTACCTCTCCCCCGCGCCGACAAAGTGAGTCAAACAGTACGCGGTTCGAGTTACTTTTTTGCCAGCTTGCATTTTCGTTGGTAGGGAGTGTCATTGTATCGAGGAGTCTGTCGATGTAGCGTACATATAGCGTCTGTATTCCACAGTGTGATGGTTAGTGAATTAGCATTGCCCCTTAAAACATTTAACGTGAACAACTAGCCTCAACTCGCTGCTCCATCTTCACAGATAGCTCATCCAGAGACTCGGTTGCCTGAAGACATGCAAAAATTAATCTGTGTCATCAAACAACCACCATGCACATCCAGCTCGAAAAGGTTACCGTTTCAAAAGCAACCGATGACTCCGAAGACGATGCGAGAAGGTGGCTCAGCACCCAGAAAAGGCGGAAGCAGATCTCGTCCTTTTGCGCAAGAAGTGGCCCAGCAGTCTTGATAATACTGGAGATAACACCAGCCAATTGGTCTTGTAGGTCTGCCATTTCCGATTCGCGCAGACCGGCATCGCACAATGCTTCGGTGATAAGCTACATCATTCCAGCAAAAAAAAAAAAAACACACACACACAGATAAATTGGTTATCAAAGGCATTGAATAGTCCCTAATAATATTCCTTACCTCCACATGTGCTCCAATTGTCTTTGCTGTCATGCCTTCAATGCTCATACCCAACAGGATCAGCCCGTTTGTACGGTGTTGAGCAGTGTCCTGCCCTGCTAATCTCCCAGCCACCATCGGCAGCAATGAAGCCAAAATCATTTGGGAGTCAGCATAAAATCCCACAACGCCCGAGCACGCTTTCACACTGTTATAAACAGCTTCTTCTTCATCGCGACACGTCTTGCCCAGTGCTGCAAAAATCTTGTCGAGGAATGGGTTCATGTTCTGCTCCAGCAGGATCAAATACGCGCTAAGAATTTGGGTGTAGCGCTCGCGCGCTTGAACAGTCCAGTCTGCCGTTTTCTCTAGAAGCGGTGGCAACACCTCCGTTTGGATACTTCCGGCAAGCTTGCGAGCGCCAAGTGGTGGACGCGTCTCGAAGAAAAGAGGTGGGATGCTTTTTGTTGAATCCGCATCCACGTCCATGAGCTCTACACTGTCTGCCTTGACACCTCCGTCTTCATCTCGAATTTCCCAAGTAGCCGAAAGTTCATTCAGTTTAGTAATAGAAAGCGCTCGTACTTCGCGCGATTCATCAACGATACCAGCCAGGAAAAGTGGGAAGATAGACGCCTCAAACTGCTGAATTTGCTCGATCTGGCCCAGCCACGACGCCAGTGTGATCACTAGCTGCTTCCTCACAGACGGAGCATGGTCAAAAATTACCTTGCTTACCGCTGGCAAGAGCACCTCCTTCATGAGTTCCAATAGAGCTTCCGAACCACACGGTACAACAGCTTCCAGCGCCTGTAGTGCACACACACGCACGCGACTGTGTTGGTGGCTTAAATTTACGACGATAGGTCGCACAATGGTACCGATCTGCATCCCCACGTCGCTTCTCCAGGTCTTCGAGATCAAAATGACACACTCCGCCGACATCTTCTTGGCATCTGGGAACGGGTCTACTGCCGACTTGCCCAGTGCATTGGCCAGCTCGGTGATGACGTCGCGCAAAGACGTCTGCTTATCTGCGACCGCATCAAATTGCTTCAGAAATGCATGCAAAAGCTGCAGAATGAGCAGGCGGATCTCCTCTGTGGGCTCCGGGTATGGCAGTTTGCCCAATCGAGCGTCGGCCAGCGCCACCAATTTCTTCAGCGTCACAGCGGAAGGTTCCAGCGCCCCATGTTCGCATAGAAACAACAGCGACGTGAGAGCTCTCTCGCGACACTTCTCCACATTATCAGTTTCGGCGCACTGAAACAGCGGTCCCTGCAAGTTCGAGACACACAAAGCGCGAAGTACAGCAGTGGACACACGCGACGCCTCGTTCTGCAGTGCACGGTGGATCTTGTCAGCAGCACGGCGGCGCACACTGCGGTCGGAATCGGATAGGCAGTTCACGTCGCGCTGCATTTTCATGGTCAACATGTTAAGCGCGCTCGCATCATCTGAAGACAGCGCCATGGCTCAGATCCACTCGTCAGTGATACAAGGATATGTTTTTGCTTTTGCAAGAAAAAAATTGTTCAAATGGTGTGGTACACTCCCACTACTGAAGTAGCGTTTAGGGAAGTATACATTATACACTATACACGATACAGTTGAAGTGAAAACCCTGAAAAACGATACTTTTGTTTGCAAGCATGCACACATGCACACTAGGTTGTTGCTCTATGTGTCTTGTGACTTCTCTACTGTTGCCTCTATAGAATACGAATTATTCATGTCGCTCTCCACGAATGCTGTCGGTAAAATCGCCACGCCTTGAAGCCGGTATCAAAACCGTAGGCTTACTTCTTTTTACCCTGCGTCCGCTTACGGCCGTTGGCAGTAAGCTCGCGCTTGCGCATGCGAATCTTGGTCGGGGACACATCGATCATCTCATCCTCGCCGATGTAGGTGACCACATCTTCGAGGGACATCTGGCGAATTGGTGAAAGCTTGATGTTTTCATCGGTGCCGGCCGCACGCATGTTGGTGAGTTTCTTTTCTTTGGTGGGGTTGATCTCAATGTCCGTAGGGCGGCTGTGCTCGCCCACGATCATGCCCTCGTATACCTCATCTCCAGGTTTGACGAACATCTCACCGCGGTCTTCCAGCGAGTTCAGCGCATACGCCTGTATCGAATAGAGTCATCCTCGTGATTATTAAGTCTGGAAATTAATGCACTAACAAAGCCCATTCGTACCGTGCATACGCCACCAGACGAGGAGATCAGCTTACCCTTCGACGGAGGGGTTGCTGAACCTTGGAACGGTGAATACCCGTGGAAGATCGAGTTCAGAATACCACTTCCGCGGGTGTCGGTCTTGATCTAAACTCATGCATGCACATAACAACACGCGAGGTGAACCAACATTCTTGAAGGTACAGCCAGAGTAAGTCAACAAGATACATACCTCGCTACGGTAGCCCATGAGGCAGCGACTCGGGATCTTAAACTGTAGACGCACTTTGTCGTGCATTTCCTTGAACTCGATGATCTCACCGCCGCGAGTCGACAGCTTGTCGATAACCGTGCCGGAGAAGTCGGTGTCAACATCGATCGTCACTTCTTCGATGGGCTCGAGCTTCTGTTTGGTCTCGGGGTCCGTCTGGAACAGCACTTGAGGCGCCGAGACGGACATTTCGAAACCTTCACGACGCATTTCTTCAATCAGAATGGCCAGCTGAAGTTCGCCACGGCCGTGGACGTCGAAGGCCTCCGACGAGGCGCTGGATGAAATGGAGATGGCAACGTTGTTCTGAAATCGTCAAAGGAGTTAATGATCCGACCGGGGCGATACACAGGACGTGAACTAAAAACTTACCTCGCACTCACGCTCAAGACGCTGCTTGATGTGAGAAGACGTAAGAAATTTGCCTTCCTTGCCTGCGGTCGGCGCATCGTTCACACCAAACGTCATGGAAATCGTGGGAGGATCCAGCTGCGGGGACGGGATGGGTTCCGTCACAGCAACATCGGCAATGGTGTCGGATACGTACGCGTTCACACCAGCGATCGTGATAATATCACCTGTTATAATAGCAAGACAAATAGAATCGTGTATGTAAGGCACCACATCCTTACATACAAACATGTCAAAGCCATAAACGCACCAGCAGTAGCCGACGTGATCTCAGACTTCGCAACACCACGCGTAACAAACATCTTCGTGACTCGGCCAGCTTCTAGCTTCTTGCTCTCGCGATTCATCACCTGGATCGAGTCACCAATCTACTCATTTGCCAACCACCCAGATACGACAACACTCAGTACAAAATAGCAGCACGCGACATCAAAAGTTGAGCATACACACCTTGACGGTTCCGGCGTGAACGCGGCCGGTGGCCAAGCGACCAACATACGGGTCGTGGCCAATCATGGTAACAGCCATAGCGAACGGCTTGTCAGCGTTGGCCTCCGGGGAGGGTACGTAGCGCGTGATCTCGTCCAGAAGCGGCAGCATGCTGTCGCGCGTCTCATCCGCGTTGTCCAAGTCATGCACAGCCCAACCCTGCTTAGCAGACGCATACAGCACGGGGAATTCCAGCTGGTCGTCGTCAGCATCCAACGCCACGAACATATCGAAGAGCTCGTTCTCCACCGAGCCGTCCAGGCGACTGGTGTCGCGGTCCACCTTGTTGACGACCACAAGCGGCTTGAGGCCGCGGTGTAGCGCCTTGGTGAGCACAAACTTGGTTTGTGACATGGGTCCTTCCGTGGCATCCACCACGAGCACGACTCCGTCAACCATACTCAAAATACGCTCCACCTCGCCACCGAAGTCAGCGTGACCAGGCGTGTCGACGATGTTGAGCACGTGGCCGTTGTACTCGACGCGTGTGCACTTAGACATGATAGTGATACCGCGCTCGCGTTCCAGATCAATGGAGTCCATCACGCGCTCCTCAGAGAGCTGGGTGCCGCCGTGCTTGAGCAGCTGGTCCACCAGCGTGGTCTTGCCGTGATCGACGTGTGCTACAATGGCAACGTTGCGGATGTTCTCAGCCGTGACGGATGAGTAATCGGTGGAGAAGGCGCGGGCCAGCACAGGCGAGTTCCGTTGCAGGAGCGAGCGCTGTCCGGAGCGCGCATGCGCCAAGGCAGGAAGGCAGGACCGGCGGAGCCACATGATGTCGATCAAGTTCAAGCGGTTGATGCACAAGTCGTTGTGCGTGTGTGGCGGAGGAGAGCGATAGTCAAATGGCGTGGAACACACCACATGGTGTGCAGTACATATTTCGGTGGTGTAGACGAATGTCTAGTGTAAGCACACAAATTAACGTGGTACACACCGAATATCGTATCAGTACCGGGGTTTTATCGGTATTCTATCTATGATGAGTTAGGATCATGAGGCCTTTTAATAAAAGACTTTTATCACAAGTTTGTTGGGGCGTTTCAAAGGTGACATCGCATACTATTCACGACAGTTAATGTGCTACATGTACATCTCGCAGTCTGCTTCTGGATTATTAAGGCTGATGCCGTACCAGCCATGGTACAGGTACTGTACCGGTACCGGTCTTACAATCAAGGGGTGAACCGTCTATTTCCTTGTCGGGCTTCGATATATGTGTGCCACACTATGCTTGTCAATTCCAGGTGTAGGTTTTTGCTGTAATCAGAGCCAACTGATGTGGAATCGAATCTTGCCATGTTGCAAGATACTTTCGTGGCCGCATTGAGGAGACTCCGATCGCCGGTTAATAATGGAGGGTTAATAGATCGCTGTGAACCGTTTCAGTTCGCGGTGTTGTTAAGACGCTGGTGTTTGTACCGGTACGGGTAGATGGAGCTTTGGACAAGTTTGGCTGGTGCTGCACCAGTGGTGCAGCGTCTTTGGTGGCTACCTTTCCTACGATTTGAAGGTCAAACTGCAACGTGGAGCCCGATCTCTGTGTATAATAGAGCCCAATTTCTAGCGGCCAGATCGACCCAAGCAGCACGGCTGGTGGCGGACCGATCGTTGATGCTCGCCGCGTTTGGCCAGAGGGAGCCGCAACTTGCGGCGCAAGCTGCTGCCGGAGCTGCACATGAGTCGCGGGCGCCAATCCCCGCGATGGTAGTAAATCAGGGATCTTTTTGCCTTGACTTCCTCTTCCGCTTCTTCTTCAGGCCGGTGAAGGTCTCAACGGCGACTGCAGCCAGTAAAGGCCGAGTGTGACATTCGCGCCGACGCCAACTCCGCCTGTGAGAATTCAAAACTGTCTGCGTTTGCGTTGCGGGCCTCGCGAGGGACAAAAGAAGGGTATCCACTCGCCTGCACGTCCTTTGCTTGGTGCTTGGGGCCTCCAGGCTGGACTCCAGCTGGTTCAGCCTGACCGGCTCCAGTCACTTGTACTTGATCGCGGATCTCACTGGGCCCAGTCAGCTGGAGGTCCCACGTTCCCACCTTCGAAATTGTCCAGCGGGTGGGCTGAAACATCACTTGTATTTTGTATTGCTTGCCTCAAACCCGGTCCGGGCCCGTATCCGGCACGCAGCCTCTATGTCAAACCCAGACCCACTGATGCGGAAGATCTGCCCAGGCCTCATTCCGCATTTTGCAGGCCAACGCTGCCCGAGAGCCCCCGACGAAGCTCGCCCGCAATGGCGCGCGCTCGGATGCAAATGACGCAGCTTCTGCTGGCTGTGGCGCTGCTGGCGGCCACATGCAAGGCGGCCATGCCCATCACGATGGCACTGCAGCGTGTCCGCCAGAACCTTACAGCTTTCCAGAAGCAATGGATCGACCCGGACACGGACCCCAAGTTCTACAACATGTCGGTGCCCAAGGGCGCTTTCAACTTCGGTGGCAACTCCAGCTACAACAACGAGTACAAACTCATCTTCTCGGACGAGTTTAATAGCTCCAAACGCACTTTCGAGGCCGGCTTTGACGCTAAGTGGACTGCCGTCAATATCCGCGACGAGACCAACATGGGCCAGCATTACTTTCTGCCCCAGGCCGTGCAGATTGACAAGGGCACCCTCATCATCACCACTTCCAAGCCCAAACACAAATACCGCGGCACTAAGTACGTCAGCGGCAGTGTGCAGACCTGGAACAAATTCTGCTACACCGGTGGCTTCGTTGAAGTCCAGGCCGTCTTGCCAGGTAAATGGGGTATCCCAGGCACATGGCCCGCTATCTGGATCATGGGCAACATCGGTCGTGCGCCGTTCTTGGCCTCCCAGGATGGCACGTGGCCCTGGAGTTTCGACGTCTGCGCTCCCTATGTAGAGAAGGCGGAGAAGGTCAAACAGAAGATTAATGCTTGCGGCAACCTGACCAACAAGCATGACAAGGCCTCGTACCCTGAGATGTATGGATTGAATCCCTTCCAAGGACGTGGTGCCACCGAAATCGATGTGATCGAAGCGCAGATTCGTGCGCGCGACCTGCCGGCGCAGATTTCTACGTCGTTACAGATCCGTCCTAGTCTGTATGACGATATGCGTCCAGGTTCCGAGACGCTTCCTGGCCCGGGACAATGGTATCAAGGCCTTAAGTTCGGAGAGTTCACACACATCAACAGCGATTACTACGGTGAGATGGGCCTCGACTCGATCTCAGCGCTGACAGAGCTGGAATCCAATGCCTTCAAGGCGTACCACTTGTATCGTCTGGATTGGTCTCCTGGTCCGGAGGGTTATATCCGTTGGTGGATCGACAACAACTTTCTGTTTGAAATCCCAGGTTCCGCACTAAACAAGTGGGTGGGAGATGTCCCTCCACGCCAGATCCCCGTGGAGCCCAGTTACCTCATTCTGAGTACGGCTGTCTCGGAGAAGTTTTCGCCACCGTGTGATGGACAGATTTGCGACTCGCTGTGGCCGTCCAACTTTACAATCGACTATGTGCGCGTCTACCAAGGCAACCCGAACCGATACACGTCGGTAGGTTGCAGTCCGGAGGCGTTTCCGACTACCGACTGGATCTACGCTCACCCTGTGGAGTATGGATTGCCGTGGTACGTTACGTTGCGTGTAGACATCGGGCTTTTGCAACTGTTCGCAGTGATTAATGCGTTGGTGGGTCTCTACATGGCGTTCCGTGGCACGTCCCACCCGAAGATGATGTCGGCATATGCCAGCTCGATGTGGCTAACGGCGACATTCTATGGAGCTTTAAGTGAAAGTGCTCCCGAAGATTTGGCTTGGATCCAAACCGCTCTTGCGTGCCTGTGTGGTTTGGTGCTTGGCGGCCTTTGCTGTCTGATCTACCCAGTTTCTTTGGGAGCGATGCTTGGACTGTACGGCGGTGTGATGCTTAGCCAATTTGTGCCGTTATTGTCAACGCGTGTGATTACTGCAGTGCTGGTCGGTGTGGGAATCACGCTTGGATGTGCCCCTCGGATTGATACCAAACATGTTGTGATCCTGTCGACGTCTTGGCTCGGCAGTTTGGCGTTTCTGCTGTCGATGTCGCTGTGGGTGAGCGAAGGTGACATAGCTGAGAACGCATGGAGCCTTGCTGGCTTCATCTTCAACGGCAACGACAGTGACCACGTCGGGTTTTGCTCAAAGCACTGTCTGGCGATGTATGTTCTGCTTGTCATGCTTACTGCAACTAGCACAACGTATGGATACCTTCGTTTGCGTGACGTGTCGCTGCGTAACGACATGCTTAATGCACGCAAGACCAAGTTCCCCGCAGTATCTGCGAGTTCGGACGCCAGGTCGTGGAAGCCGGAAAGTGACGAAGTGTCAGGAATGGAGAAGAACACGGTGAACTTTTTTTCGCCGTCGAGGTTGCCGCACAATATGCAGCAATTCAGTACCATCTTCCGCATTGCTGTGAACGTGCAGCGCTCGTTTGGCTTCCAGCTGGACAACTTTCGTAACCAGACGGAGCACATCGTGATCCTTCTTACCAACAATACGCGTAAGGGTGGCAACCCGTACCGTAAGCTCCACGATTTAGTGTTTTCCAACTACAACAAGTGGTGCACGAAGCTACAGATCCAACCTCTGCACTGGAGTGAGCAGCGAGCACCACAGGGGGGACTTACTAGCGTGGACGAGATCTCGGTGGACTTGTGTCTGTTTTTCTTTATCTGGGGCGAGTCTAGTAACTTGCGTCACTCACCGGAGTTCTTATGCTTCCTTTTCCACAAGATGAAAGAGGAGTTCCCATCGGTTCGTCACTCGGAGCGTGAGGCTGGATACTTTTTGGATACGGTGGTGACACCTGTGTATGGTTTGCTCAAGGCTGAAATGACTTCTAAGTACGATCACGAAGATCGTCACAACTATGACGACTTCAACGAGTTCTTCTGGACCAAGACGTGCCTCAAGTACGATTACAAGCATGAGGAGGTCATTGATGCCACGTCACCGAACCCAGCCATGATCTACCAACAAAAGAAGCAACAACGCCAGGGCTTGAGCAGTCTTGGTGGAGTCAGTAGCCGAGGTGGGCTTAACGGCGGTGGAAAGAGCTCCAATTTCTTCAACAAACGCAAGAGTATTGCTGAGGGATTCACTGAATCTGCGAAGACATTCGTGGAAAAGCGGACGTGGATGCTACCGCTGCGCGCGTTCAACCGTATCTTCAACTTCCACGTGATCTCATTCCACTTCTTGGCAGTGCTTGCGTTCGCGAATGAGCAAGAGATGAACTTCGGAGACTCGTGCAAAATTATTTCAAGCACGCTGATCACCCCATTCTTGTTGGATATTCTTCGTGACGGACTGGACATTTTCGCTGTGTACGACAAACACCAAAAGACGTTTTCAACAGCGCGTAATGTTCTGCGCGTGCTGGTGCACCTGGTTCTCGCGGTGGTGACTACGATGCTGTACTGGTACGCGTGGGCATATGGCAGTGTGTGGTGGCAGTTCTACTACATCGTTGCAGTGCTTTTCCACGTACCAGGTCTGATTAATTGCGTCATGCAGGTCATGCCTGGTCTTACCAACTGGACGCGGCGCACGACATTTGCTCCTGTCGCTTTTATTCGTGACATCGTGAGTCCGATGAACCGCCTTTATGTGGGCGATAACGTACTGGATCCGGAATCGATGAGTGTGGGCTACCAGTTTTTTTGGGGCTCCCAGTTGGCATGGAAACTATACTTCAGTTACAAGTTCGAGATCTACCCGCTTGTGGTGCCAAGCTTTTTGCTGTTTGCTGATCATGTCGAGAATAATGTGAGCTTGATCATGACGGTGTTCCTCATCTTCCTGAACTGGATGCCATTCTTCTTGGTATTCTGCGTTGATATTACGATTTGGAATTCCATATGGATGGCTTTCACGGGAACCTTCGTGGGCTTTTCGGCGCGCATCGGAGAGATTCGCAATTTCAGCCGTGTTCGCTCATCTTTCAGCCGTGCTGTGGATGCGTTCAACGCTAAAGTGATCGCCAGAAACTCCAAGACTGGGCTGCAACTTACGGAAAGCCTTGGTATGTCTTATGGCACGACGGCGGTAGGCCATGAAGTGCTTGATCGTGTTGCTGGCGGCGCGGATCCGACAGCCCAAATTCTGTCCCAGCGTCGCACGTCAGTGCACGATGACGAGACCCCATTGCTGTCTTTCTCGCGCCGCAAACAAACGCCAATGGAGCGTCAAGCAGCCCGTCGTCGCAAGTGGTTTTCATTTTCTGTGGCATGGGACACGATCATTGATAGCATGCGCGCGGACGACTTAATCTCAAACAAGGAGAAATCTCTGCTACACTTCCACCGCCTCGATGGATACCAGCGCGAGATTTACCTCCCGCAATTTCAGCTTGCGGGATGCTTTGAGAACTTCACTTCGAACATTCTGGACATTTACTCGTCCAATAATGGCAATGTGTCAGAGCGTGTCCTGCAAGACAAGCTGCTGGAAATTCTTAGCGAAAGTCCAATGGTGGAGGAGTCTCTTGAAGAAATTTGGGAGCTGGCGAACTGGGTTCTTATTAATGTGCTTGGTCCGTGCCACGCGAATGATGTGAAGTACATCACTACCGTGCTCAACTCGTGGGCAGCACGTGGTGTATTCCGTGCTCTTAACCTGCAGAAAGTGGCTCCCTGTGGCCGCGCTTTGGCAAGCTTGGTGTCGCTTTTGAAATCCAATGTTCGTGGCTGGAAAAATAACGCCAAGGTGATTCCTGTGCGCAAGGATCCGTCGGAATACGCGTCGTACGAGTTCCCGCAACAATCGAGTTCATACCGCCCTGCTTCGTCCGGACTCACAAAGTCTGCAAGTACGACGGGTCTGTCATCGCTGGGTCTTGAACCCCCTCGTCGTAGCCGTGGCTCTGGTGTTGCACGTATTGCGCGTATGCAGCAGCAGACGCACAAACCCGCTGTCAACAACGGCAAGGTTTCGCACTCCATCCCGAGCGCTCATATCACGCAGATTCGTGAACGTGCGCGTATATTCCTAAACCTCGGAAAGGAGATTCTTGCGCATGTTCACGAGCAGGACCCGGTGTACGCTGAGAGCAAGGGTATCTCAGACCGACTGACGTGGATTCTTACCCAAGAACGTGGTTTTATGTGGGACGACAACTACACGGGTGAGCAGATCACGCTCACAGCATTTGAAAACCACACTGACGTGGTCCTGTCGCACCTTCACGGGCTTTTGACCCTGCAGAAGATCGACGCAGAGCCCCATTCGTACGATGCTCGTCGGCGTCTGCTGTTCTTCGTGAACTCACTGTTCATGGATATGCCGCTGGCCCCATTACTTGAAGAGATGAAGTCTTGGAGCGTCATGACTCCATTTTACGCTGAGGATGTCCTGTACTCTAGAAAAGATTTGGAAAGCAAACAAGATGGTCTGGATGTGCACACGTTGCTGTTCTTGCAGACGCTGTACAAGCGGGATTGGGAAAACTTTTTGGAGCGAGTGAAGCCGAAGAAGAACATTTGGAAGGACCCGGAGACTGCTATTGAATTGCGTATGTGGGCTTCTCTGCGCGGTCAAACACTTTCGCGTACGGTGCAGGGCATGATGTACGGCGAAGCAGCTATCCGCTTGCTCGCTGAGATCGAGCAAGTTCCACAGCAGAAGCTCGAGGACTTGATCAACTCCAAGTTCACGTACGTTGTGGCTTGCCAAATCTATGGACGACAAAAGAAGAACAACGACCCGAAGGCCAACGACATTGAATTTTTGCTGCACCGATTCCCGAACCTGCGCGTGGCTTACATCGACGAAGTGCGTGTTAACTATCAGAAGGAGCAATCATACTTCTCTGTGCTCATCAAGGGTGGTGAGGAACTTGGTTCGGTGCATGAAATCTACCGAGTGCGTCTGCCAGGCAACCCTATCTTGGGCGAAGGTAAGCCTGAGAATCAAAACGCGGCTATCGTGTTTACTCGTGGTGAAAATTTGCAGACAATCGACATGAATCAGGATGGATACCTCGAGGAGGGGCTGAAGATGCGAAACTTGCTCGAAGAGTTTGACAAGGGGACGGCTGACCGACCATACACAATTGTGGGTATTCCGGAGCACATTTTCACCGGCAGCGTCAGTTCTCTAGCTAACTACATGGCACTGCAAGAAACGTCCTTCGTGACCCTGAGCCAGCGTACTTTAGCGCGTCCACTGCGAATGCGTTTGCACTACGGCCACCCTGATGTGTTCAACAAGCTTTTCTTCATTACGCGTGGCGGCATCAGCAAGGCGAGCAAGGGTATTAACCTCAGTGAAGATATATTTGCTGGCTACAACAACTGCATGCGAGGCGGATCCGTGGCCTTCCCGGAGTACACGAAGTGCGGCAAGGGACGTGATGTTGGTATGCAGCAGATCTACAAGTTCGAGGCCAAGCTAGCGCAGGGTGCTGCGGAGCAGTCGCTGTCACGTGATGTGTATCGGATTAGCCAGCGTCTGGACTTTTTCAAGCTGCTATCGTTCTACTACAACCACGTGGGTTTCTACCTGTCCATGTCGATCATCATCTGGACAGTATACTTTCTGCTGTACTGCAACCTGCTCCGTGCTTTGCTGTCGCTGGAGGGTGTCGGTGGCCGTGAGCCGGTGTTGCTGAGCAAGCTGCAGGTGATGCTGGGGTCTGTGGCGTTCTTCACAACTGCACCGCTGCTAGCGACGATTTCAGTGGAACGTGGTTTTAAGGCTGCGCTGAACGAGATCGTCGTCCTTTTCGTGACGGGTGGCCCACTGTACTTCCTGTTCCACATTGGCACGAAGTGGTTCTACTTCGGGCAGACGATTCTTGCTGGTGGCGCGAAATACCGTGCGACAGGCCGTGGCTTCGTGACGAAACATTCCTCCTTCGATGAGCTTTACCGCTTCTACGCCAGCAGCCACCTGTATGCTGCAGTGGAGATCGCCATTGGTCTTACGATTTACTACAAGTTCACGGTCGGCTACCAGTACTTCGCGATGACGTGGTCATTGTGGCTTGTGTTCGTGTCATGGTACTGGTCGCCTTTCTGGTTCAACCCGCTGTCGTTCGAGTGGTCTGATGTGATGGAGGACTTCCGCTTGTGGTTCAAGTGGATGCGTGGTGACGGAGGCAACCCGGACCAGTCGTGGGAGGCGTGGTTTAAGGAAGAAAACGCGTACTTCTCGACATTGCGCCCGTGGTCCAAAGCTTGCATTACGCTTAAGGGCGCTCTTTTCGCGTTGATAGCGGTCTCCATTGCTTCGACAAGCGATGAATACCACTCGATCTTGACGGAGTCTACGTGGCTTCCATTGGTTACTTGCTGTTCGATGGCCGCAGTGTACATGAGCGCGGAAGCTGTTTTCTTCACCTCGTCGCGTTACGGCGAGAACGGGCTTGTTCGTTTCCTGAAGCTCCTTTTGGTGCTTGTGTTGGGCTCTGGGCTCATTCTCGCCTTCATTTACGTGGATGGCATGTGGCAGATCCTGTTGAGCATGGGATACCTCGTGGCTGCTGTGGGCTGCTGGGCACTTCTGCTTTTTGGCAGCAATTCGCGCTTTGTTGGCTCGCTTTACTTCGTGCACGATGCTGTGTTGGGCCTGGTTTCGTTGAGCCTCATCCTGTTGCTTGCGGCGCTTTATGTCCCCGGAAAGATCCAGACGTGGCTGCTGTACAACAATGCTTTGAGCCGTGGTGTGGTGATTGAGGATATTTTGCGAGCCAACTCGAGCAACGACGACCGTGACGAAGACCTGTCGGTGCAGCAAATGCGCTCCATTATCATCGAACAGCAGCGTTTTATCAACGTTCTCACCGCGAGCGGCAGCGAGACGGACATGCGCGCCACCGGACCTGTGAAGAAAGAAGACCTCATGCACGCTATGAGTGACAATACGCTCAGTGCGGTGCTAAGAAACATGTCGGAATCGGAGCTGAGTGCGTTGCAGGACTCGTCGAGTCGTCTGCAGGCTATCATGTCAGAGGAGGAGCGCAAGGTCGCACATCGCAAGCAGCAGCAGAATGAGCAGAGATTGGCTGAGGCCGGCATGAACCCGTCATTGTCACGCACACGCCGTGCGTTCTCCACGAGCGATTTCTCTGCCATCCCGCAAAATGCGAGCCCATTCCAGCTCCCAAGTGAAACTGGCCCAGCTGCCCCTAGCAATGGCAACACCACCAACGGTACTGCTGGGAAGAATCCTCACTCTGCGGAGTAGGTAGATACTAGATTTGCTGACGAACATGTAGGTAGAGCATGAAAGCATTTTGGATAAAAAAAACTGCCTTGTGTTCAACTGTTGTGATGCATTTTACTTCTACTGAGGAGTTCTTGCTTGTTTTGGCAGGTAGTACGCTACGGACACATACATCGTACTTCGCTGAAGTAAGGTAATACACAAGAGCCCCGATGTGGGACTACTGAGGTCTTGCTTGCGCTGGCAGTAACACTCCTCGAGCTGATCACTGGTCAGACTGCTTTCTGGATCTGGGCTTCTTTCCAAAACCACTGAGGAATTTCATGTTGGCACTCAACTTCTTCGTCAAGGAGCTTTTCTGGAAAGAGTCGGTGCTGTACAGCACAGCCGTCTTGAAATTCTCGGCCACCTCATGCTCGCAGTCACAGTCCTCCAATTTTTTGTCGATTTCCTCTAAGTTTTTCTCCGAGATAGACCGTATAGTCTCCACGTCCTCGACCAGCTGCGATGAGGATATGTTGGAGTAGATTTTGCGGCTGTCTGCTGCGAAACATTCGTCAATATCTTGGCTTGGTGACATAGCCAAGTTGGCGAAGAGTTGCTGAATCGCAGGAGAATTCTTCTCGATAAAAGGATTGAGAACCCTGCAATGAAACCAGGACGATTTTGTAAGCCACAAAATTGAAATAACCAACTGAAAAGCTGTACGCACTTGAATTGGGGCTCTCGATCTCCAAACTTCACGCCGGTTGCTGTCTTGAATAGTAGCTTCGTGACGAGCACAAGAACTCGGCGAGTCTCAGGTGGTGGAAGTTGCTTTGTTAGACCGTACAAATGCGGGGTGGTGATGGCTGGGCACACGAAACGAAGAAAAAGAAATCCTCCAATCACCGACTGAAGACGGAAGAACAACAATGAGTTAGAATCGAGAACACCACAGTAAACCTCGTGTTGAAACGCACCCGAGTCAAAGTTGATGCGTCTTCTGCCTCAACGCCCTCCTTTGAGCCGTCAAAACGACTGATGACCTTCGAGTTCAAGTGAGAGCAAATGTGGAAATACGATGATGGTATCTGCAAGCATCGATTCACAATTCCACGTTAGTTAAAGCCGCCAAACACAATTTTTCGAGAGAAGATACTTACGCAATGAGTATTCTTCATGATCGAGTCAATGATGTTCTGGCACGTCCGCATGAGGTTGGCAGCATTGGTGTCAGCTTGATTCTCATCCTGTAACGACTCTTCCTTGTGTGGGTTGAGCTCCATGTCTGCGATCTTCAATTTAAATATCTGGCGGATAGGATCCGAAAGCGCCACTCGAATGAACTTCGAGCCAATTGCTTTGCTGTACGTGGACACTAACCGGCTCGCATAATCATCCGAACGAAAGAGTGTTGCCACATTGATGACTGAAGCGACCTCAATCTCGATTGCCCAGCGAATAAGGTGGCTCAGGCGGTTGTGACTCCCAAACACCCGGAGGAAAGGGGCTAGCAACAGCATTTTGTCTTCTCGGTCAGCACTCTGAAGAATAGATGCAACGACTGACATCGTGTCTTCCACAACCAGCGACGGAAGGTCCTTTGGCGTTTGAGGCAAGGGAACTCGCTCGAAATCTCCATTGAAAAAGTCGCGTGCTGATCGAGCATGAGAAAAAAGACTGCGTATCCTCGGACTTGTGCCGTTGGACGAGCTCGTTGCAGGAGAGCCGGCTCGTAAGGAGCGTTGTCTGTGAGCTTCCTCCAGTTCATCCATTTCCTTTGATGGTTCAGTGTCAATACCTTGACGAATTTCGGCAATAATTTCATCGCTGATGACTAATTGGTCTGGTTGACGAGATGAATCCGGCTGAGAGGACACAATGAAGTCTTTCATGACCTGGTGGATCGAATCAAGGAAGCCACTTGCCTCCAAAAACTGGCTGTCCGACTGTGCATAATAGATAGAGTTAAGCAAAAATGACCTTGACCCGACAAATATTAAGCTAAGTAACATACCGCTTCAAACTCGGAGAGACGCTCAATCTCGCCTTCCTCGTCCTCATCATAGAAAAGATCGTCCTGGGTGATAGAGAAAATGCTGTCATTGCTGTCGTTCGAGTTGATTTGATTCAGTCCGAAATCCGTAACGTCTTCAAGTTTAAAAGCATCAACATTGTAAGAATCGCATTCCACAAGAGCTTATACTTGCTGGAACGTACCGGAAAAGGAGGACTGAGATCCAAGAAGAGACGACGAGCTCGATTTCGTTTTAAGAGGACCCTGCTTCATATTCATTATGAAACAACAGTCGACAGGTTAGTTCGTGATACCAGTGAAGTTTACAATAGACGAGAACAGTTGTACATTACCTGTGCAGGAATGGGATCTACCCGGAACGAGGACTGCAGGTTGCGCGCTATTTCAGCAAGCTCCATCGCCTGCTGCTGCAATAAGTCGTTTCCAGAACTGCCGTTGGAGTCGAAGATACCTACACCACTGTGCGAGCCCTTGAAACTGGAGGTAAGAGATCCATCCTCACTGCTTTCACGTGTCGATGACGAATCTGTGAGGTCGTCCTTGTTCAAGTTCCGTGCCATCTCGGCTAGCTCTGCTGCCTGCTGCTGAATAGACTCATTCTCCGTCGCATCATAACAACTCGCCGATGATGCACCCAATGAGGACGTAGGAGACGTAGCAGGCGCGGGTTCCAGTTTTGAAGGTACTGACGGCGACGCTTTGTCCAGCTTTGGAGATGCTGCACGAGAAACGACTTCCTGCCTAGGAGGCAGCGGCACCTCATCAATACTCGAGCCCTCCGTTTCAACCTCCACTTCCTCTTGGCAGACCTGAGCAGTCTGATCCGAAAACGGTTCCGTTGACTCGTCCACTAGGCTCAGACTTTGAATGTTCTCGTTTCTTTCTTCCTTCCCACCACGCATATCATCTTGCACTTCCTCATTGTCATCGTTGTCTTCTTCTCCAGTGCTTGGCATGTCATCATCTTCTGAAAGTATATCAGATATGGCAGACCCTCGAGACACCTTGCAAATTTCGATAGTAGTCTCGTCCAGCATCGAATCGAGATTGAGTTCTTTGTCATCTACATCAGTCTGTTCTCCACTTCCAGCTTCTGTCTCTCGCCCCACGTCAATTCCATCTCCTTGCCGTTCCTTCTCTTCTTTCTCTTGAGTTTCATGCTCCGTTTCTTTTTTCACTGCACCTCCGTCAAACTTCTCCAGACGCTTCTGTAGCTCTTCGATCTCCTTCCTCTGCTTCTCCACCACACGTAACGCATCTCGGAGCATATCCGTGTGCTCGGACTCATCTTCAGACATGCGTTTCCTCCTCCTCTGCTTCGGCGACTGCATGATCCCAATCGACGAGACTGACGTCGACGATGCCGAACTGGACGACCGCGACAGTCTCCTCGCGAGCGCGAGAGCTGCTTTACCGTCCATACTGTTCTTCCTTTTGGAGCCAGCAGCCTGCCGTAACTGTTCGATCCACTCCACGCGAGCGTCATGACTCGGCGCGCGGAATAACAGCACGCGACCGCTGCTGGACGTGACTTTCCAGCAAGGTCCGCAGTCCTCACCGCCCATAGCCGCGTCTCCGTGGCGGAAGATGCGATCGACCGTTTTAACCTCCGCGTTTACCAGGGGCACGACGCCGCGCGGCCACTCGCCCAAGTTGGCGTAGTAGAAGAGCGAGTGGGCGTAGACGCCGACGAAGAAGGGCTCCCAGGGCGACTCGAAGCGCCGACCTTTCTTGTGCAGGATGCGCAGCGTCGTGCACTTCTCGAGCTCCAGCCCAGTGAGCAGCAGTTCAGGGCATTTCACGAGTTCTGGACGTGCAGGGACGTCCGCCTCGGTCTCCTCGTTGATGGGGATCTGCATGTTGAGCCGCGAGCTGCCGACGCGACTGCCGCTCGGATCGAATATTGACGAGCGCAGCGGCATCCGGACGTCGCCCGTGGTGAAGACGGTCAAAACTGTCAGAGAGAGAGAGAGAGCGCTGGGCTTGCGGTTCTTAGGCGCCTCGCGACGGAGAGGAATGACAGTGTGGAGGACGGCAAGTTGTTTTTAGAGTTAGGGCAACGAAAAGGTGCAAAACGTTGATAAATAGTGCTTGTTCGGCTTTTCTTTGTTTTCTAGTCGTCGGTTCGTATCAGAGTCGGGTAGCGATAGAGACGACGAGCTCTTCTGGCCGCCATCACAACACGGTGCACATGCCTGCGCGGAAGTCTGCTGCGGAGCTGCTGCTGGCGGGATAGACACCGCGTCGGAGCTCGTATCGGACGCGCAATGCCTCATTGCTCGCTGATGGCAGGGAAGCTTAACTTCAGTCTGTGCTGCTGTCCTCATAGCGGCGCAGAGGCGCTCTGCTGGCTTGTCCTCGCCGCGTTGGCGTTCCAACGCGGGCGGCCAGAAACTCGCACCTTTCGTCGACGCTTTACTGCATGGTACACTATTGGACCATTGACAGCACTGCTGTGCTGTCGGAATCCCAACAATCGAGACTCGGACTCCGGCTGTTTTATCCGGGTAGCAATAGCAATGCCGGCTTCGGCACGGACCGATCTTCAGTCCTCCGCGCAATGTCCTCTTCAAGAGAGGCCCTTGGTATTAATACGTGTAAGCAACGCCAGAAAGTTGAGGGTTTGCCCTTCTGGCAAGGCTTGCTGTCCGGAGACGGTGGTCGCTTCCACATCCCGTGGAATTGACTGCCTTTCCAAGCGAAAACGCCTCGAAAAAAAGTTTCGTGGCATGGAAAGCCAGCTCCAACGCTTGGCAGGCTCACGTCCGCGTCAGTAGAGGCTTCCAGCTCCTTTTCGATATTCGACAAACGCCTTTCGCATGGATTCTCGGTGGAGTCCTCAACGATCTCGGTTGGATTACAGTACCAGCGACTTTGCTGCTCTCTTCACTGAAGACTCTTCAATGAAGAGGGCAACCCGATTGAACAACGGTGCTGTCAGTGGCTGCTGCTGTCGGCACATCCAATGGATGGATGATCCATGGCATACTGCAACCAAGCAAGGGAGGAGCCTTGCTTGTTGGCTGCTGCTCA
Organism: Phytophthora multivora; assembly: GCA_001314345.1. Taxonomy (NCBI): domain Eukaryota; phylum Oomycota; class Peronosporomycetes; order Peronosporales; family Peronosporaceae; genus Phytophthora; species Phytophthora multivora. Next base: position 20,265 of record KQ473303.1, on the reverse strand, counting down.
CTTCCAGTTCGATACTGTCTTTAAAGGGTATGCTAGACGTACTCAACTACGCTTGATGTTCCAATTGGCTTGCAGCACGCAACAGTGTCCCGGCAGCTTCACCAGCGAGTTGGCATGCTGATTAAGGCGAGCACGAGACAGTCTCTCAGACGGTCTCGGAGACTGCGTTGTCGCTTAGTCGGCGAGTCAGCACAGGTTTAAAATAGTTACCGGTAAGCGTTCACGCAATTATACTGTACGTACAGTAATTTAAGTGCATTCACCCAATTGGCCACAATATTTTCAACCAATGAGATAACATGTTGACCAAAAAATAGTCCTCGTATAGTCCAGCATATCATCTGTGTCATCCACGGTCCGGTTCATCCGCGGTTCGGGCTCCTGCCATACATCTGCCTAGAGGAATCGGGACCGGTCCAGACCGCCCCGTGATGAAGCGGGTAAATGCTGTGCGAGCTTTTTCTGTGGCCTCCAGCGCTTTGGCTACTGTGGGCTCCATTCGGCCCTTTGAGCAGCCCAGATCAGCAGCATCTTACTCCCGTCTCGCCCGGCAGCCATGGTACGTTCCGTCGCGGGAAATGGCTACAGGCCTCGACGAGATCAGGTGCATGAAGGGGCGAATATGATGCAGGGGAAAGGATCAAGGGGGAGAGCTAAAAGCAATCGCACGCCAGCTGCAGCGTCCAGGTGGAAGCGATCGCGATCTTTTGCGAGTGGAGGCGCTCGCAACACAGTTAGAATCCTCCCCCCTTCCCCCCTGCTTCAATAGAAGCCCTCTTTACCATCCGATGTCGTTGCGCGCTGGTCGATCTTGTAGAGCCGTTTATAGGTGATTGACTAACTTATCGGTGCTCTCTCACAGTCCAGCAAGAACTTTTTCGCCGCCCTCGACTCGGATGACGAGGACACGCCTCGCGTGAACAAGAAGGCCACGCCGCCGCCGTCGGCCCCCGTGGCTCTGAACAAGCCCGCCGCTGGTAACAAGAAGTCCGGCAACAAGAAGACCCCTGCTGGCGACAAGAAGGAGGCGCGCGGCCCGCGTGAGGGCGGCCGTGATCCGCGTGAGCGTGGCGAGCGTGGCGAGCGTGGCCGTGGCAACCGTGGACCTCGCCGTGAGTTCGAGCGCCGCAGCGGCACGGGCCGTGGCAAGGAGACCAGCAAGCAGGGCGGTGGTGCCCGCAACTGGGGCAACAAGGCCGACCCGAACGAGCAGCTGGCTGAGGCTGCTGCCCAGGAGGGCGCTAAGCCCGCCTCGGACGAGGAGGCTGCCGTCGAGGAGGCTGCCGTCGAGGAGGAGGAAGAGGAGGAGGTTCAGCTCACCCTCGACGAGTACAAGGCCAAGCAGCAGTCGTCTCGCTCGGGTGAACTCTTTGCTGAGGTCGAGGTCCGTCAGGTGACCAACGAGTTCTCCAGCGCCGTGCAGATCACCAAGGAGGGCAAGACCCCCGACTTCATGGACTCGCAGTACGAGAAGGTGTACAGCAAGAAGACCTCTGGCCGCAAGAAACAGGTCATCACCGACGTTGGTTTCCGCACGGAGAAGCCGGAGCGTTTCACGCGTGAGTTTGACTCGTCGCGCGGCGGACGTGGCGGCCGCGGTGGCCGTGGTGCTCGTGGCAACGGCCGCACTGGTGGCCGCAGCGGACGTGGCGCCAACGCCCCGAACGTGACGGACATGAGCGCTTTCCCCAGCCTCGGCTAAGGGATCGCGCTGCGACCAACCGGGATCGCGCGCCCTTGAGCGCCAGCGACATGATGAGTGAGATCTTCCAAAAGAGGGCTTCTCGAGGACTGGTTTGGCTATCTCTTTTTCTCCTTTTCCCCCCACGAAAGATCCACCGGATAGGGCCTCTGCGCGGTTGGCGTCTGCCTGACTGTGTGTTTCCTCCTGCAGGCAGCCAGCCGTCGTGCGGAAAGTTAGAGAAATTTTTGTTAGCGTGAACTCGGTCTTCTCCTTGGTATGTCTATTATTCAATGCAGCAGGCTGGGCTTTATGCGAACGAAAATACTTTTTGTTGTTCTTCTGTGCGTCCCATTCCTTCATCAATTTCGTGTTCACGTTGTACCTCAGTACGACCTCGACTCAAGTCTTGAGTCTCAAGATGATGTCGGTGATGGTGCGACGAGCCGACCGATGAAAAGGTGTTTACCAATAGTTGTGAGTCTCCCACGCTTAAACACGCCAACTTCAAAAGGAGGCCTCGTTTCAGCGATGAGCTCAGGTTCTTCTTCGTCGTCATCCTCCTCCTCTTCTTGCTCACGACAGAATAGGCCACGGCCGGAGGGAAACCCATGAATCCACGTACCGATGTAATTCCTTCCGTCCGGAGAAGACCACGCCCCGTAGCCCTGGATGTTGCCCTTGAACCAGTCACCTTCATACACTTCTCCGGAGGCGAAGATGAGTGTACCGACACCATGTCGCTCACCTGCTTTATACTCCCCAGTGTAGACACTCCCGCACTGGAAGCGATGCACGCCTTGGCCGTTCAACTCGCCATTTAGCCACGTTCCATGCAGAGATCCACCGGCAGACACAAACACGCCCTTACCATGCATCCTGCCTAGATGCCAAGTCCCTTCGTGCGAGTCTCCACCAACCCACTCGTACTTGCCAAAGCCTTCGCGCTCGCCCTTGACGAAATAGCCTTCATACTTATCTCCAGAGGGGAAAACTTTGATACCCCATCCGCTCACCTGGTTGTGTCTCCAGCCACCGTCGATTACTTCCCCAGATGAGAAAATCTTCTTGCCTTTGCCATGCATCATTCCTCTTTTCCATTCACCTAGACGAGTAGCATCGCAAGGGCATCAGCTACTCTGGTGTATGAATCAATGCCTAACAAAGTCCTTGACATTGTTCCTCACCATCGTAGCTGTCACCATTTTTCCAAAAGAACGTGCCGGCACCATGCATCTGCAATAATACAGTACACAGTGACTTAGTCCTCGTATAACAATAACAGCCTCGCAAATAAAAGCATTCCTTGCCAACACGCCAATTTCCCACGTACTTGTCACCATTGGCCCACAAGTACGTCCCCGTTCCATGGCGGCAGTTCTTACGGTACATGCCTTCGTGGCAGTCCCCCGTCCCAGCAAAGGTCTGCATGCCAAATCTAGCCCCAAGTCCAGCAACACCGTTACTAAATGCATTCTTAAGCCTATCTGACTTGGGTTCCGCACCCTTCGAAGTCTCCATGCACCCATCCGCCCTCGAAAATATGACCGGATCTCAATAAATGGACCCCAGTGCCATGATGCCTCTCTTCCTCGTCTACGCCTCCTTCATAGCGACTTCCATCCGCGTACTGGATCACGACGGCTCCTCGCGGCTTCTTCCAGCGGATCGACAGAATCTCCAGCTGATTGTGCTCGTCTGGACTGGAATTCTCGTCTGACTCTGACTGTGGCGCCGACTCCTGCTTCTTCATACGCTCAGCGGCCGTCGGATCTGCTCGGTGCGCAGTGCGCGCTCCCCGACGCCGCCCGCGATTGCCCATTGCGCGGACTTTTGACTTTTTGAGGTTGAAAACCTTGGATTGCTCGATTTTTAACCAATAAAACGGAACGAATAAAAACGGAAGGCGAACTTCCAGCAACGTAAGATGCTCGCAGAGCTCCGCGCATTCCTCGCGCTCGTGTGGTGGCACATCTGCCACTTCCTGGCCTACCACCTGCACGTACGCGGTCTCAAACCCACTAGCCAATTCCTCCACAAGGTGGTGATCATTGGAGATGACTTTGCAGCGGGTATTGGAGACTACATCACCATCGGCAGCTCTGGCGGAGGCATCGCCGAGTATCTGACGAAGATTGTGGCTTTTAACGACAAGGCAAGTGATGCACAAGCTATGGTCTATCGACATTATATTTTATCCTTCGCTGTTGCATACGGTCCAACTTAACAAGATACTTTCTGGTGCTGTTACCGCAGGTTCGTCACAACTGGGCTATCATCAACGCAGGAGTGCCTGGATCTACAACAGCAGACTGGCTCATGACGTCGCCCAAGAAGGTGCGTAACTGGCCCTTGCTGGTGCTGTGTTGGATTGCTCCTAGCTGAGAAATTGTGATACGTATTGGCTGCGACTTAGTACTTCAAAAACGTGTTCACGTCGAGAGCCATGAGCGACGCGTCAATCGTGATCATCATCCTCGGATCCACGGAGATCAGGTGCATGCAGCAGGAAGAAGCTACTTGATGGCTCTTGAATCCAACTAACGTCTTTGCTGATAGAAACTCGGTTGCTGGTGAGCACGAGATGAGGCGGAACCTCATGGAGATCTGTGATGCATTGCGGAAGAAGGGCAAGCAGGTGTGTTTGGCCACAGTTGCGAGCCCTGATCCAACTGCCACTGAACCGGACAGCGCCAGCTCGACTCTCAACACGGCGCTGGAACAGTTTTGCAAGAGGTGGGTGGAGTTTAAATCCAAGGAGCAACTCAAGCGGTCAACTAACACACTGCTTTGTTGTGCGTCGGGCAGCACGTCAACGGAAGAGGCACCTGTTATCCTCGGACCACGCCTCGACACGTACGCTTTCCGCCGCGAAAGTGCTCTCTGTTTTGACAAGTATCATTTCAACTCCCAGGTACGGCAGGTGATCGGAGACGTCGGCTGTTGAGGCGAGATTTGGCTAACCACACGTGTGTTTGTCGTCGTGGCTTGCTTCTCTGCACCTTGTAGTCGTACCGACAGCTAGCTCGTAACACGGCGGATTTCTTGGTCCCCATGATGACTGCTGTGGAATGGACCACCTGGAAAGAACAGCTCAGCAACGTCACTTACGACAAGGCCTTGTACGACTAGAGCAAGCCACGCACTAGCTTTCGCACCCGCAGTATGGACCACATTCGCACACACTTCTCCTGCGGCGACTCGCTGGCTGACTGCTTGCTTGCGCCCGTCCTCCATCCAGATAAGATAAACATTAACACCCTCAGGAAACACGCGAGCTTTCTTTTTCTTTCGATTTCGGTATTGAGTTGCCACCTTCGCCTTCTCTTTCTCGCGAAGTCAAGTGACCTGCTCACTCACACGTGGCCTTCACAAAATGTTCATTTTCCTTTCGCTTCCATGCCATTGATCTACATGTCCACATCTGCCACGGTTAATGACAACAACTCGACATCTTCTCAAGACTCCATAGCGGCGTCAGCGCCCGACTCCGCTTCCGCCTTGGTGGCATCAGCTGTGGTGTTGTCTTGTGACGGCTTGGAAGCCCAATACTCCTCCATCTGACGGTCCAGTTGAGCCGCCTTCGGATCAGGGCCCTTGCCGGCTTCGTGCCAGTACTCGTCCATCTCCATGTCGAGATCTTCTCCAGTGGCAGGCTTGGCCTTCGCTTCTCCACGGCCACCGCGCCCGCCACGGCCTCCTCGGCCTCCACGTCCGGCGCCTCTACCACCTTTCTGCTGGCTAGGGGCGTTCTTGTTCTTATTCTTGCTTTGGTTGCTCTTGGGCTTGGCTTCCTGCGGCGCGAGCCCCTTCCTGTGCTTGGAGACAACCTGCTGGCGCTTGTTGCGGTTGTTCTGCGCGACCTGCTGCAGCTTCTGCTTCTGCTGTTGCTGCTGGATCTGCTTCTTGGTGGGGGCAGGCACCTTGCCCTTCTTCTTGCCGCCGGCAACACGCAGAACGGGCTGAATCTTGCCCTTCTTCTGCGAAACCTTGACGACCGTCACCTGATGCTGCGGCTTCTTCTGCGCCGGGCGCGCCACTGTCTCATCCGCCAGGTGCGTGAAGCGGCTGGACAACGGGACGGCCGACACGCCGATCACGCCGCGCGCCGTCTTCTTGCCCTGCGGCTGCTTGCTGTTGATCTTGCGCACAGACGCGCGAGGAGCACCAGATCGCCGATACATTCTGTGGACACTTGGCTTTTGAGAGAATGATCGAAAAAAATCCTCGAAAACCGTTGTTTAAGTTGCGCTTAAGGAAATTGATAAGTTGCTCTATGAAATTTCAAAAACCGACCGAACGGGCAAGTGGCCATGGCCATGGAGGCGGCTCTAGTGAGCCAGGTGCAGCGCTACCTGGACACTTATGTGTACGAGAACGCGCGGTTTCTAGCAGAGCGGCTCGTCGCGCATGTATGTGTAGTTTTGCGGTGGATTTTGAAGCAGTAGAAGCTGAGATCCAGCTGTTTGAACCAAAGTACCATTGCGCTTTTGACACCTTTGCGTGGTTTCTGACAGCACCCGAGCGAGGAGAACGTATTACTACTGGCCACGTGTTACTACCGGAACGGACAAGCAGCTCGAGCATTGGAGGTGCTGAGTGGCGCAACTCGACCCGAGAACCGCTACCTCCTGGCGTGCTGCAGTTTTCAACAAGGACAGTTGGTTGAGGCCGAGAACGCGCTGCTGGGCGGAGAGAACTGCCATATTGACGACTTGGAGGCAATAGAGAACGTACCAGCGGGAGCTGCTGGATTGTACCTGCTTGGTCGAGTCTACAGACGTGGAAATCGGAGGCAGCAAGCTGAGGTTTGCTTTGTGAAAAGGTGCTGCGGAAATGGGGCTTGCCTCTGGTTGAGGATGAGATTTTTAACTGTACTTTGATGTTGCTGCTAGTTTGGAGATCGACCCTTTCATGTGGTCGGCGTACGAGCAACTATGTGAGCTTGGAGCTAACCTCGAAGCCTCCAGTTTCTTTGGTGCAGCGAACTACTTCAACAGCACTGGATCGGCAGATACGAAGGGCTTTAGCTCCAGCCCAGAGTTTGGTGGACAACAGTTTGCAGATTATGATGAGGCTAACAATATGGAAGGTCGATATACTGACGGGACCTTGGCGACACCGGAACAGCCAGCGGATTTCGGCCTCGATACGCCGAAGAGCGTATTATCGTCAGGGTCGCGAAGCTCAAGACCGCTGGCATACAAAACCCCGAACGTGAATACGAACAACGTAAGCAACATCCACACTGCGACTGTTGTGAAGAAACCGCGGGTAGAGGACATTGGCGCACCTGTGCGGCAGCGGAAAGCTCACCGAAGGCCTCTTACAGATACCGACGACAAGCACCGACCTAATGCAAGACTGTCGTTCTCTGCTGCTGGGTTCGACGATTCACCACTGGTATGTTGTTAAGAAGCTCATCGTTTGTGCCCTGATTTTGACGTACTAACTTGCTGTCTTGTATTGTAGAACCCATCGAGATTGTCGCTAGGCTCTCCGACGTCCCCGCTGCTGACGCGGCGTTTTTTTCAGGACAAGACGCCAGTCCATACAGAAGCGCCTTCACGTGTTGCTGGTCGGCATGAACTCCTTCGCTTGCTCAGTTCATTCGGCTCTATTTATCAAAAAGTCAGTGGTTACAAGTGTCGAGAAGCATTGGAGATGCTGGAGCGGCTTCCGGACTCGCAGCGTGCATCCGGTTGGGCACAACAACAGATCGGGCGAGCACATTTCGAAATGGCCGACTACGTACGCGCTCAAGAAGTTTTCTGCGCCTTGCACAGAGCGGAGCCCCATCGAATGGAAGGGATCGACCTGTACTCAACAACGTTGTGGCATCTGAAAAAGGAGGTGGAGCTTTCTTATCTCGCGCAGCAAGCTACCGACTTCGATAAGCTTTCGTGCGAGGCTTGGTGTGTTGCTGGCAACTGTTTCAGCCTGCAGAAAGAACACGACACAGCGCTGGCCTTCTTCCAGCGGGTAAGTTTAACCTGTAGTTGTGTCGAAAACTGATTCTGACTAACGCTTTCTTGTTGAATCTACAGGCCATTCAACTGGACCCGTCGTTTACCTACGCGTACACCCTCTCCGGCCACGAGTACGTTGCAAATGAAGATTTTGAGAAGGCGGTGAACTGCTACCGACATGCCATTCGGACCGATTCACGGCACTACAACGCTTGGTACGGTCTGGGCACGATCTACTACCGGCAGGAGAAGTTCGAGTTCGCGGAGTATCACTTCAAGCGCGCGCTGGAGATCAATCCTCGAAGTTCCCTACTGCACTGCTTCCTGGGGATGGTTTTACACGCCACCCACCGATACGACGAAGCTCTGGACACTCTTGCCGTCGCCGCCGAGCTGCAGCCGTTGAACCCTCAAGCCCGTTTCCAACGTGCGAACGTGTTGATCACTCTGCAGCGGTACGACGAGGCTCTGGACGAGCTGAAAGTCGTCAAGAACTTTGCGCCGCGTGAATCGTCTGTGCATTTTCTGATGGGCAAAGTGGCCAAAAAGCTCGGGCGGATCGAGGAGGCGATGAAACATTTCACCTTGGCGCTGCACTTCCACCCCAAGGACAACAACCAGATCAAGATCGCCATCGACAAGATCAACGAGCCCGATCACGACGACGACGATCGCATGTAGTCGCAAACTCCCCCCATATAACATAAATATGAGCTGAGACCATCCATCATTGACCGTTTTTGTATGGGCATTTCTCTTTCGTTCGACTATGACGCGGGATGTGAAAGCCGACGCTCGGCTGCTGCTGCACCAGCTCACACAGTTCCAGGACGCCAGCGAGGCGCTCACCCGCTTGTTCGACGGGTTAAATGCCGCCGTATTGCTGCAGTTGCTGCATTGGCAAAACACGTCAGCTTTCAGAGGTCTCGCGGACGTGCTGGAAGACCTGGAAGCCAGCGGTGACGATGTCCAGCCAGCGGTGCGCAGTGACATGGAGCTGACGGTGCTGGGGAAGCCTGCACTGCTGTTCGCCACGTCCATCTACGACGAGGAGCTGGCCATGTTGATCTGGTCGGGCTTTCTTCAATTCCACGAGCTCTACCCAGCCTTCGACCTGACGCGGCAGGTGCTGGACAACTCCGCGGATTCACTTGGATACTCTGCTCTGCACTATGCAGTGGAGGCTCAGATGGACGAGTTCCTACGTGCAGTATGCAAGGAGCTCGAGAGCGACAAGACGGCGCCAGTGGCTGCTCGAGTGGTGACTCAAGACGTGACGTTACCAGTGAACACGGCGCAGAACATGGGCAAGAACATCGCTAGTGGAGGCTGTTCCCTGCTGCATCTTGCAGCCAAGAAGGGCGAATTGGACATGGTGAAGCTGTTCGTGGCGCCCCCAATGCTATTGGAGCCTCAAACTCTGCGGGATTGGGACGGCAACTCGCCAGCTCGAGTGGCAGCCATTCATGGTCACGATCAAGTCGCTGCGTTCTTGGAGGTAATTGCTAGAACTCTGTGGCTGATGGTTTGATGATCTAACGAGTAAGCTCCTAGGGTATCACTGGTGAAGCGTCATTAAGCACTTCGGAAGTCGAGGAACTACGAGCCAAACGCGAAAAAATGGCGAGAGAGCGCTACCTCGCGCACTTGGAACCTCATGAATCCATGCTGGAGCCGTCCGTGTTTGCAGGGATCTGGACGCTAGAGGAGACGATGCTCGTTCAGGACGAAGTGAACCGATTAGCGGCTGAGCAAGGCTGGTGCAAGGAGCGACACGCCTCGTATCAGACAACGGACATGCCCTGCCACCAGGTCGCTGCCTTGAACTCGTGGGTACGTTCGACTTTGGCGGCCAGGCTGTTCCCTGAAATCGCAAAGCGGTACAAACTGCCCAAGATGAAGCGACTGCTTTTCCGGGACCTCTTCTTTGTCAAGTACGAGGCGCGGAAGGGAGAACGTTCCGAGCTGGCACTTCATCGAGATGGATCCGTTTTGTCTTTTAACGTGCTACTGAACTCGGCTGAAGAGTTTACTGGAGGCGGCACCTACTTTGACGCCACGAAGCGCACCGTCCACATTACAGAAGGTGACGCTGCAGTCCATAGTGGCAAAGTTCTTCATGCTGGAGCTCCAGTGCTGTCGGGTATTCGTCAGATTCTTGTGGGTTTCCTGGACGTCGCTGACTGCGTGTATTGACGTCACAAGCGGTGAAACTGGATGCCCTCGATGGGTGTGTCCCCCTCCAGCACATATAGTCGTGGACACCAGTGCTTTTCGTCGTAGATTTCGTCATCGAGAGACGTTTGGATAGAAAGTGTTGCCTTTGCCTGAGTATACCGGTAGGTGTTAGCACATTGAGCCACACTTGATAGATAGACTACAACTTTTGGCATCCGTACCCGCTCAAGCTCGAAAAAGAGTATGCGATCTTCCCAAACCTTGTCGTACGTGTTCCCCATCATCTACAGTTATACGACAACGACAGCGTTACACAGTTGACTCGATATTGAAACTGCAAACAAGTGCGAAATCATACCGCGATCAGGAGATTTAGTAACATGATGGTACCAATCACCACAAAGGCCAGGAAGAGAAGAATGGCTAGAAAACCACCTTCATAGATGCTGTCCCAATCCCACGAGCCTAAGCTAATGCTGAACGTCGTTGCGACAGCTGAAAAGTAGTTCTTGCATCCTTCAAGCTGCAAGGCGAACACGGTGTCAAATTCATCCTACCAACATTTCATCACAGTGTTTCACGTACCTGTAGAATGAAAAAGGCAAATGCAAACCCGAACAGGAATACGCAAAACACCATGACGAAGACCAGAATATCCGAGAACATCTACAGAAAGAGTAAGAACGGTGTATACTAAAGCTTTTGGATGATACACACACCTTTGCAATCATGCGGACAAAGGGCCCAAGGGCCCGTGTTCCTCGAGCGAATTGAATCCACTTGATGAAGATCTGCGGCCCGACGATGCTCATCAAAGTGATACGGAAATTGTATCTCCTGTGGATGTTGAAGCTGTACAGCGATTCTTGGTATACAATGAGTCGGAAGTCGTTCTGGTCAAAGTCTAACCAAGAATTGTCAAAACCAGTATTCCACTGCAAATTATCAGTTCACGAACTTGTACCTGAGGATACCATTTCGAGAACTTCTGCGACCAGCAACAGCCACACACACGAGATCTGAAGTAGGTCGAACCAATTCCAACCATCTCGAAGATATACACGCAGACTCCCGCAGTCTCTATACGCTTGGTACTGTAAAAAAAACAAAGTTAGCAAGAGAATAATTGCAGTATACAAATAAATTTATCTACTGTACCTCTTGGGAAGTATACATAGCGTTGATAACGGAGTAAATGAGGCGCGCGACGTCGCGAACGTATTCCATGACTCCGACATCCTCGTTGAAGATATTATTGCGATATCCCCCCAGCGGCATGCCAACAAATGTGTCACCAATGTGCAAGTACCTACACAGAAGGTGAATGTCCATATCACAACTCCCAGACAGCGGTACAAATAATACTACGTACGTGGCCACAAACACTGCAACAAAGTACACGAAGTACACCTTAAACTCATAACGAAATGTCTCTTTGGTGAAGGAGTTCCATCTAAAACCGAGAAAAAATTAGCGCCAATTCAAAAACTCACCGAAAAAGAACGTACTTGTGGTCTAATAGTTGCCGGAACCAAGGATGGAAAATGAGATCTTTGCATTCGGTCTGTTACCGCACAATGATCGTGTTAGTATAGAAAGCTAACAGAAAAAAAAAAAACTCCAAGCAGATCCACACACCTGAACAATCAGCGACAGAGTTGGGCTGTGCCGACCTCGAAACTCCGCGTGGTCGTACACGTACTCGTACAAAATTCCTTTTGGCTCGCAGACGATTGTATCCTTCTGTCTGGCTTCGTCCTCGGTCACTGTAAATACATGTTGGACGCTCAACACGTTTCTCACGCGACGTAGGAACTTCCATAGTTTTTTCAGGAGTTTCCGGAGGCGAGAAAAAGCCCTTGCGAGTGATCCCTGCTTGCGCTTTCGTCGTGGCGAACGCCCACCTTTGCCTTTCATCTGCACTGTCAACGCGTCCCTCTTCTCGCGGTACGTTTTCAGTTGGTTGCTCACAGTCCAACGTTGGTTGCGCTCGCGAACGTGCTTTTGCATACTACATCGGAACAGCGGGTTACGAAAGGAATCCATCGCCAAGACGGCAGCTTCAGGGACATTCTGGATCAGCAGGTGAAACAGTTTGCTCCTCTCATGAAGCTCTCGTACTTTACTGAGCTCAGAAGGAGCCACGTGCTCCGAGACGACAAGAACCCCGAGCGTCTTCGGGGGTAAAATTGAATACCCCGGCGCCGACCGGAAGAATACAATATCGCGGCGATTTCGAGTGCACAGAAACGGAGAAGCCAATAACGTATCAACAGTTGAGCACGCACTGTCGTTCGTGGTCCCGACAGCATCGTGCCGAACATTCGCTCGTCCTGGAGCAACCTCCGGTGATACCACAGCAGTACCCCCTGCTAGTGTTTGATACTGCGGTAGATGCGTCTTGCTGTCAGGTGGACGCTTTTGCTGTACCATAGCCCCCGAGCGAAAGTTCAGGGACGGCAGCAACTTGGCCATTGTCTTACCGTCGGGAGATTCCACAAACGTCCCTCGCAGGACTGTACCGTTCAGTGTCGAGAAAGTTACGTACCGAGAAATCCTCACATCAGCGTGGTTTTCCACAAAATGAAGACAAACTCCGTGGCGTTGGCTGGCTATAGCAAAATGAAGTCTGTAGGATAGTGGCAAGTTAGTAAGTGCTTCGCCAGAACGACATCCACGGCAGCACGTACGGAGTTTCTCCTGACTTGTTCTGGGCGTTGATATTTGCTCCGTTTGCCAGCAGGAGCTTGGACAGCGTGAGATGGCCGCCTTCCGCAGCGTAATGAAGTGGCGTGTTACCTGCTGCGTCTCTGGAAAGGACGAGCGGATGGCCACAGATTTGAAGAAGATCCTGCAGAGTAATCGCTTCTTCGTGTAGCTTGTCGAGGGAATCCGAGAATCGAGCGAACGAGACACCGACGTCCGCTATAAGAGCTCGCATTTCAGCATCCGACTCGCTTACAAGCCTCTTAGCCTTGCGCATATCCAGAACGAGCCCCAGCAGATGACTCAGCTGCATGAAGCTGTACTTTTGGTACGGAGAGTTCATCGGGTGCTCATTCCAATGCATTATCAGTTCGTTGACCAGATCTGTGTATCCACGTTGCGCTGCAGCGTGCATGACCGTGTATCTGAATAGAAGAGAGCCATTAGCATTAACTTACTACGATAATATCATCAAGCGTACTGGTCTAAACCGTGTGGCTGTAGCAGATCCAGACCGTCATTCGCTTCGTTCTGCAGGATCCGAAGTATTTTAGGTAGATTGGGCTCTGCAAGTCGGAGAACGCCACTCTCTGTTGTCATTGGCCCGGGGACAAGAGGTCTGCACTTACAGCATTCGTCGAAGAGCAGCTTGCTCTGCAGAGCGAGGTACTGCTCGTCTCGGCTCTCGAGTAATAGGTGCATCCGGTAGTACCTCCGCATTGCGCGGTTGATCTTCGCTGCTGCCCAACCCTCCGGGCGTTCGCTGGCGTTGCGAAATAGGAACCTTTTCAAGTAGTTTCCTCCCTGCAAGAGGCGAGTCGGATTCTCTTTCTTCTTCTGTGGATTATGGTGGGGATGGACATGTTGCGCTCGAAGTGGCTCCTGTCGAAGATGGAGGCGTGGAGGCCGCCTTCGAACGTCTTCCAGGATCACTTGCTTGTGTTGCTTCTTCTTGGTCGCTCTGGTCTCCTATTGAAAGAGGTTAGTACAGCACCCAGACGCACAGCATATACAGTGTACCTTTATATGCGCTCGGTACGCCTCTAGAACTTCATCGCGCGTGGTTGGAGCGCCTGGGGGCACCACGGGCGCAGCGTAGCGCCTCACTGTGTCGGACTCCATCGCTAAATGCCGTCTTTTCATGTTGAAGTGGTTTTATGAGTTTTAACTATGTTCATAAAAGCATGCATGTATACACTATGATTTTACTGGTAGTGCAACGGTTACAGCCCTGCCCCCCCCCGTATTCGCCAGGGTAATGTAATACATGTATTGAGATTGCAGTCGGAACAGAGCGGTTCCGACGTATCGAGTCGGAGTTAATGGCCAGATATGTGTATCGTGCTACAAATGAGTGGTATGCTGAGTATCACTCCCATATTTGCCGCCTCTCCGACCAAGAACAACCAAGAACGACCAAGAACGACAAAAAATGAGCCTGAACGACCTCAAGCCTGCCAATACCAAGCGCGCGCGCGCGACGGCTGTGAAGAC